>JZSA01001365.1:0-64310 GCA_000956155.1 Cotesia vestalis
GACTGTTTGATACAATGTCTATAAGTACTCTACATAATTTGCAATGAAGTGACACTTTCGTAAGACTCAAATTTGAAGTATAAATTTTATTTTTGGAATTTTAATCAATGTGGTCATCGTGCATTGTGTTTGAGAGTGAAAATGTGAGTAATGAATGGTAAAAAAAATTACTAATATACTCTTTAATTATAAAAACATTAAAAAAGCTGTATAAATATTTTCTTAACGCTAGTATATGTTTATATTGAAGATATATTTTAAAATCCATGTCAGGATTCGAGATATGCTGAATAAATTTGTGCGTTTATTTCACAGCGGGTTATTAAATACCAAATGAATGTTTTTTTATCAGTCATTTTTTGTCGCTTCATTATACAATGCTTAATATAATGTCAGTACTTTATTTCTTCTCGCTTATAATCATTTATTGTAACAAGCAATCATTAATTAGAACCTTCTGTTATTATAAATCGACGCAGTACCGACAAATAACTCATCGCCAATTTTGTCGTCTGAAAAATTTTAAAATAAAATTTATAATTTTTAATTAACAATTATTAAACACTGACATACATACATTTGTTAATGTGCTGATTCCAAAGTAAGAAAACTTTCCAATTTTTAACGCAAGAGGCTTCTGAGATCTTAGAATACAAAATGTTATTATTTTAACATATTTTGGAGGCATGTTGTACCAAGAACAGTTCCAAAAAGCTTGACAAACTTTTTGATTCTGAAAAAAAATTTTTTTTTAATTACAAACTTTCAGATAAATTAATAAATTAATTACCTCTGCGATTAGGCGCTCGCTAACGATACAAAAGACAGTTATTACCAAGTATATTGTAAATATGTATACAAAACAATGAATTAATTTGATTTTTGGACCGACCATAATATGCTGTAAATATAAATAACAAATTTGGTAATTAATAAGGTTTATTATTAATTTTTAATAATTTTCACATGTGGAATTTTTTAATTAATTTTTTTTAGACAATTTAATTGATAAAAAATTATAAAAAAAAATTCTACTGTCAGAAAACTTGAGTGTCTTACTTACAATCAAAATTTGATATCCAATAATACACAAAAGTAATGTAGAATTCATCATATAGACAAACAATGATGATTTGTATGAATTAATCACTGTTTCTCCTAATCTATATGAAAATTATGGAATTTTATAAAAAAGCTAATTGTAAAAAAAAGGTAAAAGTAAAAAAAAAAAGTTAATTTATAAAATTACTTTTACTTTAATAATCTTGTGTACTCTTTAATGATTTCATTGAGATCTTCTTCACACAAATCTTTTTTTTTACTCAGAAAATTAATTCTTTCAGCGACAATGACCAATCTTCCGCTTATATAGTAGACGAGTGTTATCAGAAAGCATTCTGTTGAAGAATGGCTGAACCCGGTGATAAACATATGTGGGGTGTACAAAATATATGTTATAACGTAGGATTTAAAACTGTCAATTTCGTAGACAATGTGAAATTGGTAAGGCAAAATATATTTTATTGTTCCATTATCGCTCACTAAAAAATTATTTAAATAATTTTAAATTATTGTTATAAATTTTAAATATTTAAATAATTATTAAAATTAATTTTTAATATTTTACAGAAGAAATTACCAAAATGTCCGGGAATAGCCAGCGGTTGAAGAAACCAAATAATTTCCGTAATAGCGATGAACAAGATGATATACCTAGTGACACGCTTACCTCTGTCGATGTGGTTCAAGAAAATTTTGACTTCAGTTGAATTTTTAAAAGTACCAACATTAAAGTCCTGCATTGAGCTGTTAATCAGCATCCGTATTTCCTTGACATGAAACCTCAGAATCAGTCCGCGCACAAAAGTGTGAGTAAACGCAAGACTGTCCGAAAGATTGTTGATAACTTTGTCCAAATCGTGGAGAGAATTGAAGAAATCCAACCACTCAAGACCCATCGCAAAGGTAAAATAGAAAAATGTTATCACGAAAATATAATTATTGGGCGCCAGAGGCCACATTCCAAGGCCTTGTGACACTCGCCTACCCCAATTGAATATTTTAACTCCCTCATTCAAGTCCTTTTGGTCCTAAAATAGTGAAGAAATAAATTTTGTCGCTGGAAAATATTTATCAAACTCACGGAACTAAGTTCTTCCATGTTGATCCCTTGGAGAAACTTTTTAAGAATGACGGACTAGACCTCCCGGCGACGTCTGAGGTAAACATTTTTGTGGTAGGGATGTGGGTACTATATCTATAATTGCTCGGCAATTTAAACTTTTGTTTATACATTTAATATTTTGTAAACTTAAAACTCTACACAGCTATTATTGGGGTGTTTTCTCGGAACTTCTATTTTTTACGGGAACTTCCCGTCATTTGAAGTTCTGCCAGCACAAGGATATTGTTTTTTGTCTAATAGAGTAACAAAGCTCTTTTATTTACGCTAAATAATTTTTTTTTATTTTCAACAAATACATAACATTATTTTTGGTGCTATATTTATTTTAACAGTTCCAAAAAAAATTATTTCTTCACAGTTTTTAATTCTTCATTTAATCATTCGTCTTCCAACAGCAAAAAGTTTCTCAGAACCTGAAAAGTTTTAAAGTTTAAGTTATAAATTGCTTAAAAAATATTTTTTAAAGCAGTGAATAATTTTTAATAATTATTTTTAGTGCGATAAAACATTATCTACACTAACCGAAAGATAACCAACAGCAGTTCGCGTAACGTCGGTGATTGTTCCGTACCCAAAAGTCAAAAACTTTCCTGCAGTGAGTCCCAGTGGTTTTTGGGCCCTTGCAATGCAGTAATAAATGTCACTTCTGCAATCTGGAGGCATGTCGTACCAACCGCATGTCCAAAACGCTTCAGAAACTTTTTGAGACTTTGAAAATACAAAATAATCAATTTAGTATTTTTATTAAAGTCCAAAATAATTTTTTTTATTGGACACTTACTTCAGCAATCAAATTTTCACTGAGGATGCAAAAAATTGCTATCACCATGTACATTGTCATGATGTAAACTATCAAAGGCATTATGTTGGTTTTTGGTCCTATGGTAAGAGTCTGCAAAATAATTAAATTATTAATTTATTTATTTATTTTTTATAATTAATATTTATAACTTACCAAAAGTATTTGATATCCAATAATACAAAGGAGAATCGTTCCGTTCAGTAAATATACTAGCAAGTTAACTGCATAAGAAACTTTTACATCTTCTCCCATCCTAAAAAATTTAATTTTTTATTTCTTCATTAATTAATACCAATCATTTAATTAATGAAGTCATGAAATTAAAGTTAGCTGTCACTTGACAATTTTTTAATTTTCTTTAACGAAAAAACTTGTTCAAAAAAATTATTTTTAAAAAATTGCATTTTTAATTTATTAAAATTTCTACAAGTTCATTTTTTTTAATAATTTTTTTTTCGCTATAATTTATTTGTTAAAAAAATTAAAATAAAAATTAAATACTTTACTTTAATAGTCTTATATGTTCATCAATAATTAACTTCAATTCCTTTTTATAATTCGCAGGATTATCTCTTAACCCTTTTATTCTTTCAGCCAAAACAGCCATCCGACCGCTGATATGGAAGGAAAGCGCAATGAGGAAACAATTGGCGCTAGCAGTCCCGAAGCCATTTATAGGAACAAAAGGCCCGTGAGAGAGATACGTCAGGAAGTAAGTCTTCACGGAATTAATCTCGTAAAAAACGTAGAAGTGAAATGGCAAATTGAACTTCAGCGTCATGTTGTTCTCCGTTTCATTGTTAGGTATGACTAAAAATTTATTTGACTATAATAATTTAAATAAAAATATAAATTAGTATATTACTTGCCTTTTATTGCAGTGTGCGAAGTTATAGGCCTCAAATACCACGAGGTCTCAGTCATTGCCGCAAAAGCAATTACGAACTTGGCGAAAAATTTTCCTTCTTTGGTATACTGCACAAACATGTCTATCTCCTTGGAATTTCTGAAGGCACTGACTTTCGAGTCCTTCAGGCATTCTCTGATCGCTGAGCCTAGTTTGTGGTTGTGTACGCGCAACATCAATGTGCGGACGTAGATTATTGTAAACGACAAATTTTCTGTCAGGTTATCCAGGACTTTCTCGAAGTTCGGCAAGCAAAAGAAGAGATCTACGTACTCCAGCAGCATCACGGCAGTGAAGTAGGCGAATGTTACGTTGAACAAGTAAAAATTTGGTGCCAGCGGCCATACTCCAATCCATCTTGACATCCATCTACCCCAGTAAAAAGCTCTAACACCATTTTCCAAATCGCGCTCATCCTAGGTAAGTCCAATTTTTTTTATAAATTGATTAAAAAATTTTATATTCTTCACGTGTTATTAAAAAAATATTAAAAGCCCCATTTTTTGACACTCCAAATGAATAATTAGATTTCTTCAATTAATATGAAGAAAATAATAAGATTATTTTTTTTTTTTTGTTGAAAAAAATATTTAAAAAAATTTTCATTTGTAAAAAACTTGAAAAACTGTAAGTGCAATTTTTTAAAAATATTTTAGCAATAAAAAAATATTTTTAAAAAATTACACTTATAGTTTTTCAAATTTTCTACATGTGGAATTTTTTTTTTTAATTTTTTTGCAATAATTTTATAAATATATAAACTATAAGACCAATGCTATTTTTCAACCCAACTTACACGATTGCGGTATTCTTCCATAACTTTTCAGTTGAATAAATTTCACAAGAATGATAGCAAAGAGCTTGCAACATTGTCCGAAGTAAACATTATTCAGTATGCATATAATTTTTTATTGAGTGGCTTACCGTATAATCATACTAGAGCTTTATTTTTTAAATCGCTCCACCTGGGCGTCACCATTATTGATTCAACTGTTCACTTGTAACCCTCGTTTTTTTCATTCATGTTGATACAATGTATCGTGAGGTCACCCACGCGAGTTTTTTAGGTGTACACAATATTTTACAATTTATTTATTTTCTCTGTAAGTACACATGGAAAAAAAAACTTGGCTGAATTTTTTTTGCTTGATCATGCGCGATGTTTGTCCGCTTGCAAGCAGAATTATAGCTCAGTTCTGGGGAAACTTCCGAGGGTTTAATGCCTTCTTACTTATCTCAAGTGATTTCAATGCTTGAGCAAGTGGGATTTAATAAATTTATTCATCAGCATTTAATATTTTTTATTATTTATCACGCGTGTTTTTCAGTCATAAATTACAAAGTTTAAATTCATTCATTTTTTCTATGAAAAAAAAATTCTGTAAGTTTTTCTCAAGATTTTTTTCTTGATTAAAAAAAATACCACGATATGGTCTTGCGCTTTTTTTAAAATTAGTTTAAAAATAAGAAATATTCAATTAACCACAAGTGAAAAATAAACGGATATAACAAACAGAATTAAAGTTAAGTTTAATTAAAAATTTGAAGAATTTCATGTTTAAATAATTTTTGAAAATTTGTATTACAATTTTAGCACAATTTATGCATTAATTCCTTCAAACAAGTAATTTTATTTTTCTTAAATTTCATAAATTTCTTTAACAAAATTTAAATAAATTAATAACCACTATATTTTAGAATTACTTCAACTAGATTCAAAATGAATTAATCCATTAACAATTTTCTAAGTACTGACAAGTATCCAACTGCTGATTTAGTGATCTGCAAATTAATAAAAAAAATTAATAACCCAACAGTGAATAAAAATAATAATTATTGATAAACTTGAGTTAAAAACTTGCATTAGATAAAGTTTCATAATCAAAGTCGGAAAATTTTCCAGCTTTAAGTGTAAGTGGTTTTTGTGATCTCAGTAGAGAAAATATTATTTTTTTCTTGCTTTTAATATCATGGAAGTTACAGTCAGTACAATTATAAAATGATTGGCTGATTTTATTTCCCTTAGTAAAAAAAAAAAATAATAATAATAATTGTTAAACAATTGAGACTAATATTTAAAAAAATTTTAATACAAAACAAAATTAAAATTTTTGGATATTCACCTCTTCAGAAAGACGCTCACCATTCATACAAATAACATTCAACATGAGATAAACTGTTATTAATAGTACAATATACTGAAGAATATCCGTATTAAGTCCTGTCATAATATTCTAAAAAATATTACTTGTGAAATTGATAAAAAATAACAACAGCTGAATATTTTAGATTAGAAAAAAAATAATTACCAGCAATATTTGATATACACTAATACAGAGAAGCAAATTGGTTAATACAAAAAATGTCAATAATGGCGCAGCAAATATGTCTGAAATTTTACTTCCCAAGCTAATAGAGATACATTAAAGTATTAATAATATAAAATTTGATTGAAATGGTTAATTTATTGGAAGCACAAAGGAATTATCCTTACTTTAAAATTCTAATGTGCTCTATAATGATTTCATTAAGCTTACGTTGGAAGTTAATTTTTTCAAACTTTAATTCATCAATTCTTCCACTTAAAACAGCCATTCTTCCACTTACATGAAAAACAAGAATTAAGAGAAAAACATTAAAACTACTTATTCCAAAGCAAATAATAGCTGCAAATGGGCTCTGCCAGAGATACGTTAATGCGTAGGTTTTAAAATCATCTAATTTGTAGCAAATGTGAAAATGATATGGCAATATAAAAGGTCTTGTTTTATTATCAATAATTCCAGCATCTTTTTCAAAATGTTAATAAAATGTTAGCAATAGTAATTATAATTTTAAGTAATTTTTTAGATTCAAAAAAATTGAACGCACCAAATGTTGACATTAAAATCAGCGGTTGTAAAAACCAAACAATACCAGTAAGCGCTATAGATATAAAAATGTATTTAGCAAAAAATTTTGCGTTGTTTGTATACACCATGAACAATTTAACTTCTTTTAAATTTTTCAACGCTTTATCACTGTTGTAATCTATCAGTGTTTCTCTAAAAACTTGAGCTAGCTTTTCTTCATAAAACCTCAGCGAGAAGGTGTACGAATAAACGATGGTAAATGCCAGATTTTCTGACAGATTATCTATGACAGATTCAAAATCATAAATATGCACAAAAAGATCCGTGTACTCTAGAATCATCATCACTGTAAAATAAACAAAAACTGAGTTAAAAAGATAGTTGTTTGGGGTGAGGGGCCAGACCCCGATTCCCACGGAAATCCAGTTTGCCCAATCAAAAACTTTGACACCCTCTGCAATTAATTCTCTGATCTGCAAATAATTTGACAGTTAATTTTTTTTAAACAAACTGATAACACTGAAGTTGACAGATATTTTTTTAGAATTTTATAAAAATTAAATTATTATGAAAAAAATTCAATAAAAAATTTTTTTTAGTTCTAATTTAATTAATTAAAAAAATGAAAAAAATTTTCAATGTCAGCTGATTTTAGTGTCATATAATATCACAGTGCTTACTTGGTGCTTTTCTTCTTCCATGTCTTGTCAACTGAAAAAGTTTAGATCGAATGAGGGGTCCTCGGCCTTGACACTCTCCGAAGTAAACATTTCTTTGTTGGATGCAAGTCCGCGGACTATACATATAATTGCTGAGAGTTTTGTTATTTTTATACGTACGCAGGCGTAAGTTTACTTTTTGCTACTCGCGTCGAGAAGTTTTAAAGCACAAAGAACATCTACTGAACATTTATTGTTTACAGCTGGACAAAGAACAATTAACTTATAGCCATCCTTTGTGTTTGCGAAGAAGAAAAATTCAAAGTTTACAATAACTTTGTTTTTATTTGTTTAGCAACATTAAGGCGGACGCTTATGGCGCATGCGCGAATTTGGTCAATGTATATTGTGCTTTACTGTAGTTGGCCAGTCTTTGACCACAAACAAGATTGAGAAGAAGCTTAATTAAAATGACGTGATGTAAAATCTAAAAAAATTAAAAAAATTTATAAGTGGAAATTTTTTAGTGTTTTTTTTTTTATTTTAATTGATTTGTTGTAGAGATTAAAAAAATTTAACAGATATCAGCTAATTTCAGTATCATAATATTAATGGAATGTCTTCACATCGCAGTTTTTTTTTATCTGTAAGTAAATTTATGACATAATTTTTTTTTTATAATTTTTAATAATTTAGTTCTGTAGAAAAAAAAATAACAAACTATTATCCAATTTCACTAAATTTATTTTGTGATATGAATAATTCCATAAACTAACACCATTTTCAAGCCATAGAAGTGAGAAGAATATATGAAGAGAAGAGTTTCTGAAATATGTGTCAAAAAAAAATTTTTGTAACATAAATCATATTTGTTAACTCTATCCACTTCATTTAAATAATAAATCACAACTAATGATTATTATCCATATTAATTAATGATATAACTAACAAGGTGAGCTAAATATCTAATAAATAAATAAATAAATAAATAAATGACAGTTCAATTAAAGCACATTTATTTCGCACATAAATAATTAAACAAATTAAAAGGATATTATAAATTCAAATGGGTATCTAAATTTCTTGTCAGGGAACTCTTTGGTACTTTTAATTAGTTGTAAACATCTTATCTTCCAAAGAAGATATGGATTAAAAAACGGTTCTATTCGGCGACCTTGAAGCTGCGAAGAACTGACAAGTAACTCAATGCAGTCTTTGTAACCTATTTAAAGAAGAAATAATCAATTGTTATTACGGAGTTTTTCAAAAATAATGTAAGCTATATATTCTTCTTAGGATAAAAGTGGTAGATAACTTACGTCTGTAAGGGTAACGCTACTAAATGTTGTAAATTGACCTGCCCAAAGTGCCAGCGGTTGTTGGGAACGTTCAATACAGAAAACAATATCTTTACTACAATCAATCGGCAAATTGTACCAACCAGTATTGTAAAACGCTTCGCAACATTTCAGACTCTAGAATGAAGAAAGAATAATGCTGAGATAATAATATTATGTATTGAAATGAAAATTAAACAAGATATTTGATTACCTCGGCAGTCATATGTTCACTAATTATACAATAAATACTTAACATCGCATACATTTCCATCATGAACAGAGTAAATCGAACTAACTCTGCTTCTTGGCCTCCCGCCATGGAACACTATTAGAATCATTGATATTAATAATGTATTAACATTAACAATGATGAAAAAAATTTACTTACTATCAAAATTTGGTAGCCGACAATGCAAATTATTAAATTAGTATTTACTAAGTAAACTAGTAATCCAGCACTGTAAGCATCTTTAACGCCGTCTCCCATTCTTCAAACAAAAAATTGTTTGTATTTATAAATTTTTATTAAATTAATTAATTTTAAGTGAAATAATTACTTCAATAATTTACAGTGCTCGGCGATTATTCCATTGAGTTTCTTCCTGGAATTAGGGCAGTCTTCTAGCGCCTCAATCCTCATTGTCAACACAGCCATTTTTCCACTTATATAAAAGAGCAGAGAAATCAAAATGGAATCCACTGCCACATTTCCGAAGCTAAATACCCAAACCGTCGGCATAAGAAATAAAAATGTCAAATAATAACGCGCCAAGCTATTTAATTCATAGAAAATATAAATTTCGTAGGGAAAAATAAATATTGTTTGATTGTTATCATCAATGAAGAACTCAGCTGTAATAAAATTTACAAAGCAATGAGAAGAAATCAACAAATATGAGCTGTTATAAATGCAAGTTAATGATTATACTTACGTGTTGCTGCTAATGAACTGAAGTACCAAATTACTTCACTTCCTACTATGATACTGACGAATCCTCTTAGCAAAAATATACCTTTATTAATAAATTGCTTAAATACTTCTATTTCTTCAGAACTTTCAAAATCACTGACGTTGTAATCTTTGAATACTTGGGAATATATTTCACCAAGATTAGAAATGTTGAAGCGAAGAAATAACATACGGACGTATACGAGGACTACTACTGAAGTCTCCGTAATATTATCAACCAGCTCGTCGGTATTGTCGAATGATTTATACAAATCTAACAATGCTAGAACCACGTAAATAGTATAGTAACAAGCACCTATGCCAAATAAATAGGAATTTAATGATAATGGCCACAGACCAACGACTTTTGAAATTTTTTTCGGCCATTCGAATATCTTAGAACCTTTCTTCAATGCTTCCTGATCCTAGTCAGCAATTATTAGCCATTAATTTCAACATTATTAATTATTAATTTAACTTATTTTTACTTACACCTTTCATTTATCTTCTTTTCTTCACTAAAATCGGAAGATTAAATTTCTAAAATTCACCTGGAATATTTCTAACTTTTAATCTAAATTTTCCTTACTCATTATTTTAAAAAATATCTTTATTAAATTATTAAATTGCATTAATAAATAATTGCGCGTCTTTAAAGACAATATTTATTATGCAATCTAGATCTTTCGACAAACCAACACCATTTACTTGTCGCTTTCTTCTAAAATTACAACTAAATTTACAAAAATATAATTAACATCTAATAACAATAACAATTTTTATATAATGTCCTTCTAGACTGAATTATCCTTTAATTAAAAAATTTCTAAGGACACTCTAGTAACCAACCGCAGTTTTTGTGACCTATTGAGAAAAATTTTTTTCATATTAATTACTTAATTAATAATTGTAGCTTCGATACTTAAAAAATTATCGGGAATAAATATATGTTGTATTAATGTAGTTGAAGAAATTGCATAATATTCCATTATTAAAAATTATTTCTTCTCGCATAAAAATCTTATAAAAAAATTACCTCTTGATGACACAATAAATAATTAATATAAAATACATTTGCAGGATGTAAAGGATATACAGGATAGCTTCCGACTCTCGGTCAGCCATGTAACACTATTAAATTTTACAACTTATTAATTTTATTAATAATCCATTAAATTAATAATTTAAATTATGGTAAATTATTATATTAATAATTTACCAAAAAAAATTAATAATTGTGCTTACTATTAACACTTGATAGCCAATTACACATATTAGAAACTGGATATTTACTAAGTACAGCAACCAGTCGGCTCTATGGAAGTTTAAAAAATTAAAATTTTCATAATAATATAATTTTTTTTACAATTATTTGAAAATTTAATTTTTTTAATTTACTTCAATAATCGACTGTGCTCGGCGATTATTTTTTCAAGGTTTTTCCTAGACTCCAGGCCGCCATAAAGCGCGTAGGTAATAAAAAAACTCTGAAGAAATAACAAAAATACTCAAACCTTTTAAAATAAATCTACCCTTATTAAAATGCTCCATAAACAATTTGATTTCACAAGAATTTTTAAAAAAACCGACAGTGTAATCTTCAATTGGATAATTATGAACGCGAAGCATCACAATTCGCACGTAGATAATTGTTGAGCCTAAATTCTCAGTGAAGATATCAATAATTTTATCCACGTCGTCAATAAATTCATAAAGATCTATCACTTGCAAAATTATTGCGCAACTAAGATAAAGTATGTGAAAGTAAAATAAATAATAATTGGGAGCTAGAGGCCAGAATTCTCCCATAATTCTTGATATTCCTTTAGTCCATGCAAATGTTTCAAGACTTTCATCCAAGTTTTTCTGCTCCTACAATTGATAAAACGTTTATTATAAATTTTATTAAAGTAAAAAGACAGAGTTGTAAACTCACTTACACTTTCCATGTTTTCTTCCCTTGATGATTGGAGCTTAAATGATGGGAGAGAGCTTGCGACAAACTCCGAGGTAAACAAAACTGGGTATACATCCTGACTATACTGCGCAATTAAAAGTTACTCCATTGTTTGTTTTTAAACAAACTTTTATCTGCGGGGAAACGCTCCCTGTGAATATTGTCTGCTGTAAAACTTTTTTAAACTTTCGGTGTAAGCTTGCGCAGTTTATAAACAGCGTTCTTGGAGTGCAGTTCTTTAAAGAGGAGCACAGAACTAGAGTGTAACTGCGATCAGTATTGACGTGATCTGCCTACAAGTTTAAACAATCTATTTCTTCGCATTGTTTAAAGTTTTGAAAGTTATTTAATAATTGGATTTTTACACGGGCTGTTTATTTTTCAATTATTTAGTTCACTTTTTTTGTGAAAGAAAAAATACAGGTGGTTATTTTATAACAAAATTTAATTTTACTTGCGTAAAATTATTTTGTGATCTAGATAATTCAACAAATCAACACCGGAATTGATCTATAGAGATTAGATTAATTTTTACACAGTAAAAAATTTTTTACTGTGTAGAAAGATTTAAGAATTTTTAGCTTATGTTCAAAAATGTATTTTTTTGTGAGTTATACTATATTTATTTAAAAATACAAATAATTATTTGAGAAGAAATTTTATTGGCGAATAATTTTATAATCATTCATTAATTAAATAATTTCTCAATATACTATCGCAGTTTTTGTGACCTAAAAGAATAATTATTTCTTGAAAAGCAACCCAGATAGCCAGTGTAACACTAGTTTGGAGTCAGTTTGACGGTAAACGACATTTGGATGAAAGTTGATCGAATTCTACGACCTATAATTTAATACAAGTTATTATTATTGTTTATTTATTTAATTGGCCGCGAAGTAAAAACTTCTTGCGGCCATCCAAAATTGATACAAAAATCAAATATATAAAGCGGTGTATTAAACACTCAATCATCACCAAATAATATAACAATGAATACATATTGAATGAAAATTTTAAGTACAGTATATTATATATTATATAAAATACACAGTACGAAAAAATATAAAATTACTTACCGTTATAAAATACTCACCGTGAAATAAAATTCCCAACAAGTACAATGAATATGAAATTATTTCTCGGGTCATGTAACACTATTTACGTTAGGATTTTAATTAATTAATGTTAATGATAATTATTTTGTTTAAGGAAAATGAAGAATATTAATTTATGATTAATATTTGTACTTACTATTAACATTTGATGGCCTAGTACACTTGTTTGATTGTTATCATCAATGAAGAACTCAGCTGTAATAAAATTTACAAAGCAATTAGAAGAAATCAACACGTGTGATACTGACAAATCCTCTCAGCAAAAATATAACTTTATTAATAAACTGCATAAATACTTCAATTTCTTCAGAATTTTTGAAATCACTGACGTTGTAATCCTTGAATACTTGGGAATATATTTCACCAAAACTAGAAATATTGACACGAAGAAATAATATGCGGAAGTATATGTAGATAACAGCCATAAACTCCGCAACATTATAAATAAATTTTTCAACATTGGCGACCGATTTATAAATATCTATCATTGCTAGCACCAGATAAGAAGTACAATAACACGTACATAGACTAAATAAATAGTAATTCAACGCTTCTTGATCCTGATGAGCAATTATCCGTCTTTAGTTTTATTAAAAAAAACTAAACGCTACTCTTTTGATCGGTCTCTCCCTGTAATTTATTCGTTCCATGTTTCCTTACCTCAATGTTTGAAGCATAAATGATGAAAATAAGCTTATGACAAACTCCGAGGTAGACAAAAGAAGCTATAGCTCCTGGCCCTACCATATAATTAAAGGCACACTCCATAATTTTTTTAATTTGGCAAAACTTTTGCTTAAATATCGGCTCTTCTTTACACACCTCCGAAAAAAATACCCGTCTAAACTGAATTTTATATGTTTAACAGCTGCGCATTATTCTTCAAGTATTCTTCTTTGAATAAGCCCAGAGTTTCTTCAACAGTGGCTAAGTAAAATATTATTGACGTAATTTAATAAGTGGTGCTTACCTTAATTTAATTAAAATTCGCTGTGTTAGCCCAGATTGTTATACAATGCATCTTTTTACATGGTCATAAGTAATTATTTTTAATTACTTATTTTTTACCACCGATTTAAATATTAAATCTCAATTTTTATGTTACGCTAAAAATTGTATAATGTATTCGTTGTCTTCAATATCTTCATAAATATTTTTTGCGCTAGGAAATTTTTTAAATACTCCTATATTTTCTGACGGCAATAAATAAGTATTAATATTTTTTATAGTATTAATTAATTTATGGAATAATAAGATCAATAAATTAATTAATTAATTAGAATTACAAAAGAATAAGTGACAAAAAATATTTTAGTAAAAAAATTCTATCGTCACTTATTTTTTTCTGATTCTAATTTTAATTTTTAGATTATGATTTTTAAAATTTAATCGGTGCATTTTATTGGTAACTATTCAAGACTAGAATATCAATATCATCAACATGTCATATATATTTAATATGCAAGTAACAATTCTTCCAAGAAGCACTAAAGAGACTAGTTTATTCATCAAGAATCAAAAAGTTTCGAAGCACTGATAAATACCCGGCGGCTGTTTTTGACACCTGTCAAAAATACATTTTATTTTATTTAAATAAAACCATTCAACCAATAAAAAATAGTGATATTATTAACTTACATCCGTCAATGTAACGCTGCTGAAAGTCGTAAATTTACCAGCTTGAAGTTCCAAAGGTCTTTGAGATCTTGCAATACTGAAGATGATGTCTTTGGTGCAATCCAGAGAGAAATCGTACCAAGGACACTGATAAAATGCTTCCCCGCATTTCAGGCTCTACGTTAATAATTAAAAAAAAAAAATTTAATTATTATTATTCTTAAATTTATGCAATGTGTAATTACCTGAGTAGTGAAATGCTGACCTATCATACAATAAATAGACAACATAGTGTACATTTCAGTGAAATATATTGAATATTGTACTATTTCAACCACATTATTGGTCATGAAGCTCTGTTAAATTTTTTTGGACATTAATAAAATAATTTAACTATAAAAAAATATAAATATGCTTACTATTAACAGTTTATAGCCAAGAACGCACAGCATGAAATTTACGCTTACGAAATAAACCAGTAAGATAACTCTAAAAGAGTCTGTGACCTCGTCACCCATTCTTAAAAAAAAATATTACAAATATTTAATATAAAGAAATTTTAAAAATCTTAAATTAAAATTTTTTACTCTAATAATTTTGTATGCTCAACAATGATTTTTGTCAGTTCACTTCTGGTGTTTTCTTGGTCACTTTCAAGTCTGTCGATTCTTTCCGTTAGTACCGCCATCCTTCCACTGATGTAGAATACGAAGAAAATAACCAAGCAAACAGCTCCCATACTACCGGCCGTAGCAAGAAAAGGTCCCGGTAGAAGAAATAAGTATGGAAAAAGAAAACCTTTTGTAGAATCTATTTCATAAAACCACCAAATTTCGTATGGTAAAATATAGGTCGTTTTGTTGTTTCCGTCAATCATGTCTTCCGCTTTAAAGAAGAAAAAAATTATTAAAAATCCAAAAATATTGTAAGATGTCTGTTAATTTCATACTGCAGACTTGTGACAATTTTTAAAATTTTTATAACAAAATAAATAATAATTCATTATATTTTAATCGTAAAAAAAAATAATTATGGGTATATTGCTCTAATCAACTGTCTTGTAGTGAGAAAATTTACCGGCTCTGCGCCACCTGGCGGATATTTTTAATACTAATTTAAAAAACCCCCGCTTTAAAATAATTTTTTTAAATTCACACTCACATTTTCTATAAATTATAAATTTCTGCGAAGAATTTATAGAATTTTTTTACTAAAATTTTTTATAGTATTTAAATTGCTATAAAAATCTAAAAAATTGTAAAATGTCTATTAATTTTAGTATGATAAATATACCTACATATTGCAACCAATGGTTTCAAGTACCAAAAAACTTCAGTCAAAGAAGTGTAAAAAATTAATGCTTTCGTCAAAAATTTAGCTCTGTTGATAAAGTGCATGAAGACATCAACTTCATGAGAATCTCTGAATGCACCTATCTTGTAGTCTTCGAGAAATTGATTCAATAATTGACCAAGTTGACGAGCGTTCACTCTCATCATCAAAATAGATGTGTAAATATAAATGAAGACGGTATACTCCGACATGATAGTAAGAAATTGGTCAATATCATGACGAGACTCCCAAACGTACATAAATTGTAGGATCATTAAAAACTGCGCATACGTAATAACTAGGGCAAATAAATAAGGAGTTGGATCTTGAGGCCATACACCTAAAACCCTCACTATTTTTTCCGCCCACTTCAATAATCTGAACCCCTCTTGCAACCTTTTCCACTCCTGCGAAAAATTTATTAACTGTTACTTTTAAAACAAATTCAACTGTCGCATTACTTACACTTTCCATGTCTTCTCTGTTTTAAATTTAAAATACGAATGATGGAAAAAACTCCCGTCTATCTCCGAGGTTAAATTTTTCCCTATAGGGCAGGGTATAGATCGGCTATACTTTAATTGCCGCACCGTAAAACTTTATAAAACTTTTTTTTTTTAGAACGATTATCTTCACGGTCTACAGACTGCAAACTTTTTCGCAGGGTTTCATATTTTTAAATTTAAAGTCCTCCTCAGTACTGAAACAAACTAAAGACAGTAAATGTGCTCCGATAACTCAGTCATGTAATTTAAATTTCTTTTATTAACATACTCACTTCTTTTATATTTATTCATTAAACTGGAAAAAAAAATATTTTTAAATTGCACTTAAAGTTTTTCATTTTTCGTGATAATTTTTTAATTTAATTTCTTGTGTTTGTGTTATCAAGGAAGAATCAGAGCCAATTAAAGTCTGGATCTTGGTGATGTTTTGATGCAAGCAGATTAATGTTTAAATATTGACTCTTGGCTATTGCTGGTGTGTGTAATATTTGATTTAATAAATAAATAAATTATATAAAATAATTTTATTAATTAATAATATTATCATAATACTTAAATTTAATGATCCTCAATTTTTAGATTATTATTCTTAAAATTTAATCAGTGCGTTTTATTAATAAATATTTACAACTAAATCTTAAATATTATCAACATTTCATATATATATATATATATATATATTTAATATCCAGATAACAATTCTTCAAGAAGCACTAAAGTGACAGATTTAATCGTCAACAATCAAAAAGTTCCGAAGAACTGATAAATATCCGGCAGCTGTTTTTGAAACCTGTCAAAAATAAATTTTATTTTATTTTAATAATTTTTATTAATTTATAATTTATAAAATATATTAATTATATTTATAATATTTATAACTTATAATTTTTATAAATATTCACATGTGGAATTTTTTATAATAATTTAATTGCTAAAAAATTCTAAAAAAATTTTTAATGTCTGTCAATTTCAGTGTCATAAATTATCAACTTACATCCGTTAATGTAACGCTGCTGAAGGTCGTAAATTTACCAGCTTTTAGTCCTAAAGGTTTTTGAGATCTTGCAATACTGAGGATAATATTTTTGCTGCAATCTACAGGGAAGTTGTACCAAGGACATTGATAAAATGCTTCCCCGCATTTCAGGCTCTACATTAATAATTAAAAAAAAAATTTTGATTATTATTATTCTTAAATTTATGTAATGTATAATTACCTCAGAAGTAAGATGCTCACTTATTATACAATAAAGACCCAACATAAAGTAAATTTCAATAAAATATATTATATATTGAACCACTTCAACCACATTATTAGTCATGAAACTCTGTTAAATTATTTTGCACATTAATAAAATTTAACTATCAAAAAACATAAATATGCTTACTATTAATATTTGATAGCCAAGAATGCATAATATGAAATTCACGACTAAGAAATAAACCAATAAAAGAAGACTATAAACGTCGCTAACCTCATCACCCATTCTTAAACAAATATTACAAGTATTTAGTATGAAAAAAAAAAAACATTAAATTCAAATTTCAATAGTAAATCTTCACCCCAATAATTTTCCATGCTCAGCAATTATTTTTCCAAGTTCGTTTCTGCAGTTATGAGGGTGATTTTTAAGCGCGTCGATTCTCATTGTTAGTACCGCCATCTTTCCACTAATGTAGAACACCAGGAAAATTAGACAGCAATCTGTCGCCATATTGGCCACTGAAACAATGACAGGTGCCGGGAGAAGAAACAAGTAAGTAAAGTAATAACTTGATTTAGAATCTATTTCATAAAACAGCCAGATTTCATATGGCAGAACAAACATTGTTTTGTTGTTTTCATCCATCATATTATCCGCTAAAAAAATTGAAAAAAAATATTATTAATAGTTGTCAAATATATTTTATGACTTTTGATAAAATAGACGAAGAAATTAAAAAATTACTTTAATTTTAGAATAAAATTTATTTTATTATAAAAATCCAAAAAATTAATAGATGTCTGTTAATTTAACTCATAAATTTACTTGATACTAAAATCAGCTGACTTGTGACATTTTTTAAATTTTTTATTACACTGAAGTTGACAGACATTAAAAATTTGTTTAAAATTTTATAGCAATTAAATTATTATAAAAAATAATTTAATTAAAAAATTCCACGCGTGAAAATTAATAAAAATTACAAGTGAAAATTTTTAGAATAATTTTTTTATTGTAATTGATCTGTTAAAAAAAATTTTTAAACTGACAGCTGACAGCTAACTTCAGGATTATAAATTTTTATAACAATTAAATTGATTAACCTGAAGTTAGCTGTTTCACAACAAATAAATTACTACAAAGAAAAAATTATTAAAAAAATTACAATAATAAATTTTTGAGACAAGTGTCTTCTAAAAATGGAATTTTTTATGAAAATTAAGTTAGCCAACATGTGAAAATTTTAATAATTATTTTTTATTGAAAAAATTGTGACAAAAAAATAAAAAAAAAAAAATTGTTCATTTGTAAAAAAATTGAAATACTATAAGTGTAATTTTAAAAAAATATTTTTTAGTTCTTTTTTAATATAACTTTAGTGTCATTTAAATTGTTATAAAAAATTGTAAGTTATGTCAACTGACTTCAGTATCACAAATGTACTTACATAAACTCATTATTGGTAAAAGGAACCAGAGAAATTCAGTCATTCCATAGTAAATAATTAATCCTTTTATTAAATTTCGAGCTCTATTGATAAACTGCATAAACACATCAACTTCATCAGAATCTCTGAAGGCACTTATGTTGTAATCTGTGACTACTTGAGCAATTACCCGGCCAAGTTGCCGATTATTCACTCTCAGCATCACCACAGATATATAAATATAAACAAACGCAATGTTTTCCGTCATAATATCAATGAATTTGTCAACATCTTTAAGAGACTTGTAAAGGTATGTAAATTGCAGGAGCATAATTACAGTTAAATAAATTATACACACGTCAAATAAATAGTAATTTGGAGTCAGCGGCCACAAACCTATCGACCTGGTTGTTATTTTAGTCCACGTATATATTTTGAACCCCTCTTGCAACCTTTTCCGATCCTGCGAAACATTTATCAACTGTTACTTTTAAAACAAATCCAACTGTCGCCTCACTTACACTTTCCATATCTTCTCTGTTTTAAATTTCAGGTTTGAATGATAAAAAACACTCCCGTCTGTCTCCGAAGTAAAGTTTTTATCTATAGGACAGGGTATATGTCAGCTATACCGTTTATTACTTCAATTGCTGAGAAACTATCTACAAATTTTATAAAACTTTTAGTTTTTAAAGTAATTATCTTCTGCGTTTACAAACTGCAAACTTTTACGCAGCTTTATTTATTTTTAAAGTCGAAGTTTTCTTCAGTACTGAAAGAAACTACAGACAGTGTGTGTGTGTGTGTACAGATAACTCAACAATTTATTTTTAGTTTTTGTAATTTACTTACTTTTTTTTTAGGTCTTTCAAGCATCGATTAGACTCATTGTTTAAATAACAAAATTTATTTGTGGTGCTAAATTAGTTGCTATGTTTGGAATTTTTTTCCTTGTTTAAATTTCGAGCAATTATTAACATACTGAAGAAAGTAACAACTTTCAATTTTTTTTAATTTTATAACAACAAATTTT
This sequence comes from Cotesia vestalis, assembly GCA_000956155.1. NCBI lineage: Eukaryota > Metazoa > Arthropoda > Insecta > Hymenoptera > Braconidae > Cotesia > Cotesia vestalis. The sequence goes on from JZSA01001365.1 coordinate 19,886, forward strand.
TGTTTTCAATTTCTACAAGTGGAATTTTTTTTTACAATAATTTCATTGCTAAAAAATGTTTCTTATTTTGAAATTTAATTCCTAAATTTTTTTCTTAGTTTTAATTATCAAATATAAATAAATTAAGAGATATTTTATCATTTTAAAATTTTATTTATTAATAATATAACTATGGTACTCAAAATGAATTAAATACCAGGGAATTTTTTAGAAATTACAAATAAAAAAATAGCGCTAATTATTTTACACAACTATTATATAAAATACATTCAACCTTTTAACTTAATAACTAATACGCTTATAATAGTAACTTATATTTACAACTACTTTAATTTTAAATTTTATTATTTTCATTTGAAAAAACAGTCTTCACGTGGATGTTTTTTCCGGAACGTACCGAACCTCGTCGATGACCGCAATATCTTCGTATGGCAGTACGATATCATCATCAATATTCATTAAAATATCTTGTACTATATTTCTTGTACTTGACTCGTATTCGATGTCATCTATTTCTTCCTGCTCCTGTTCCTCGTCTTCCTCAATTTCGGGATCTAGCGCATCGAAATCAATATGCTCGGGCTCTGAATTATTTTCAACTAACGCGTCTTGTTCAATTACTGTTTCAGGTTGGGGCTTTTGAGCAGCGGCTTCTTGCTTAATGCGAGGGACATCCAGGATTTCCGAGTCTACATCGCCGTCGATATCTTCGTCGGCGTCGGAAACTTCGGACTCCTCAGCGACCATCGCGACTCGATTTATCGTCGCGTTCATGTGCTCCTGGATCATTTCGTCGGTGTAGTCGTTTATTCGTGAAATTTCACGGTGACGATACAGAGTTCGGAATGACGGCAGTGGATAGTGCTCTTGTGAACGTAAGTACTCGTAAGCTCTTGGACCGACGATGCAACGGATCTTAGCGCTCTTTTTCAGCGTTTCCGCTGACCAGGATGTCGTGTTCATTGACGGAGATTGAGACTGTAGGAGTTTTATTTGGTCCTCGTTTAAAAATGTTCGGAGGTTGTTTTGAAATGTTTCCATTTTTAATTCTAATCGTCGGTACTGAAAAATATAAAATTATTTTTTATTTTACATTTTTAAAAATATAAGCTCATCGCGATATTACACTCATCGAAACCTTTCATTTGAGTACCCACATCAATTTTTCATATATTTTATATATTTATATATATGTATATATATATAAAATATATAAAAAATGCATATGGGTACTCAAATGAAAGCTCTTGATGAGTGTAACATCGGGATGAGCTTATATCTTTAAAAACGTTAATAGTTAAGAGATTACAGTGCAATTTAACAAGTTATTACCGACAAAAAAAATTACCTTTTTAATAATACTATCTTTTTCAATTTCCAGCTCATTGACTCTCTTCTGCAAATCAGAAGCACTCATTATCAGCTGAGAATAATCAATATCATTATCCAGGTCTTGAGATTGATCATCATGCAGTTGATCCTCATCATTAATAATATAATTCCCATTATCATTTTCATCATCATTATCATTATCAAAGTGATCAGCAGTTTTTAAAATCTTCAACAAAGCTGGATCAAAGTCCTCATTAGCAGACTCTTCATGCGCCTCATTAGACTCCAGACTGTCAGTTTGCGAGATATTAAAGTGCATGATATCTCTGAGCCTGGACTTGTCGTCAATCTCGTCGTCAACGATCTCCTTTTTGATAAACACCGGAGTAATTTCATACTTGTGTTGTTTTTTAAACGTCGAATTTGCGACCTTCCTCTTATTGGAGTAACAATTGTAAGTAGAATTAAAATTAGAGTTACCGCTTTCGATATAATTGTAATTTCCTGACTCTTGGTTATAATTCTCCGAGTGATGGTCATACTCAGCCTGGTCGTGCTCGGACTCGAGCGACTCCAGACCCAGAGATCCGTCCCCGGAGACTTTAAAGGCGACCTGCTTGTTGTCGACGTCCAAGCAGTACCTCTTGCCGCCCATCGTGACGAAGGAGCTCGAGTTGTCGTCGACGTTCTCCATGTCGTTGCTCGAGGGCGGCGAAAGACCCTCCTCGAAGTGCTCGACCTGGGTGTGCTCTGCCATGTTGATGTTGTTCAGCTGCGTCTTGCATGAAGCCGAAATTATTTTAATACCCTGCGGCGTCGCGATCTGCATTTTGTTCCTCTGGATGCGTATCAATTTCACTCGCTTAGGTGGAGTGTCTTCGACGTCTACATACTCGAAACCGTTGTCGTCGTTCAGCTCCTCCAGCAGCTCAACCTCGTTGTCCTGATTGTCATTGTTGTAGATTATAGAATCGTCCGTTAGGTCATTCAATAATGACAGTGTGTTGTTGTGCTTGTATTCACGCTCGTACCACAATTCCACCGCGTCGCTCACACGTGGAGGATTTTTGGTAAATATTGTTGGGATTGCAGTTGGTTTTAAAATTGTACGCACGCTTGGTCCGTATTCTACAAATTGGTCTGGTTCAAAGTGACCCTGTAATTAAATTAAAAATGAACTTGAATCTTGTGAATTGATCTTTAATAAAAATTAAAATGAACAGACGTTTTTTTTTTTTTTTAATTTATTTAGCAAACAAATTTTTTCACAAAAATTAATTTTAAAAAATTTTTAAATGTCAATTTAAAAAATTTATTTGTTACGAAAATTATAAATTATCTGCTAAATTAATTTTTATCAATCTTCAATAAAAAAATTAAAGTTCAAATATTTTATAAAAAAATTCTAAAATTTTAAATAAACAAAATTTTTAAAACAACAATTAAAAAAAAAAATCTGAGACATGTGACTTTAAAATCCACTTTAATATAAATTTACTTTAACACACACCGAATAAAATAAATAATTTTGACGTATTGATAAAAAAACGAACCCAAAATTAAAAAAACCTACCGGCGTATAAATTTAATCAATTGTACTTATTTAAATAAAAAAAAAAAAAAAACTTTCTAAATGAGTATAACCATAAACTTATTTTCAAATACACATATATATAACAGTACACGGTATATATACATATAAAATGAAATATAGGTTGTGATTACTTTGAAAGAAGCATCAGTTGTCTATTATATAAATGTACCGTCACGATATAATTACTAATTATTAATGAAAATGATAATAAATCTAAAAACCGCAAAAGAACTTACTTCACATAGAGATATTGAATTACCACTAGTAGGAAGTGGTTCTGTTAATAAATAATCACATTGTTGTAACCACGCAGCTCTTTTAGCAACTTTTTTAACTGATGGTAATAAAAAAAATCGGTACTTTTGTCTCACTGAATTATTGCAATTTCTCAGTGAACAAGAGCGCACCATCTTCGAGGTTTGGTGTCCAAAAAATCTGTAAAAAAAGCCGCTTGTCAAAAATAACAGCTGACAATTAAATAAAATAAAAATAAATAAATAAACAAATAAACTTACCAATTAATTATTAACTAAATAAAAATTTCAAACGACAGACATAACCAACAAAACAAACTCGTCCCATTAATATAAATTATAGTTGTTGCGGCAAGTGCAGCTGACTGTAATTGTTGATAGGGGGATTATGTACTAATTAATATCGCTAAAAAATATAAATAAATGTAAATATACCGAGTAAATTGTTTATAAATACAGAATTCGACACAAGTGCCCCTGCCTCTTGATAGCAATAAAATAGAGAACCAGCTCCGGCTTCTTCTCGACTTTATTTTGGATTTAATTTTTTTTTTTCTATGACCTGAAGCTATGCGCGCTTGACAGTTTATAACCGCTGCGCTGTGAAGTTGGCTGTCATCAGATTCTAGAAGCTCTAGTTTCAATTTATCAATATCAGACTGAAGTTAACTGACAGCTGTCATTTTTATAAAAATTAACTTAGAAGATAATTTATAATTTTAAGAATTATTATAACAAATAAATTATGGCAAAAAAAAAAATTGACATTTAGAAATTTTAAAAAACTATAAATGCAATTTTTTTAACAATAATTTTTTGGAGCAAATTTATTTGTTAATCATAATAAAAAAAATTTTCACTTGTGAAAAACTTTAAAAACTGTAAGTGCAACAACTGTTTTTAAAATATTTTTTGGCTCTAATTTAATAAACTAAAAAAAAATTAAAAATGTCGGCTAACTTTATTGTCATAAAAATTACAACAATTAATTTTTGACATTTTTAAAAGTAGAATTTATTATAAAATTTTTTTTATAATTATTTACTTGTTGAATTAAATTATAAAAATCATATGTCAGTTAACTTCAGTATAATTTTAATAACACTGAAGTTGACAGACATTAGAAATTTTTTTTAACAATTAAATTGTTATGAAAAAAATTTCACATGTATTAAAATTAAAGAAAATTATCAGTGAAAATTTTTAGAAGCACTTTTAGTGTTGTAATTTATTTGTTATGAGAATTTAAAAAATTGACAGCTGTCAGCTAACTTCAGTATCATTTTATCAACATGTGTGTGTAAGTCGGGGATATAATATTAGTAAGTACACACATACAAGGTACTTAATTATACCTGGATATAAATTGATACAGCTATAGTAAGTTAAGTACACACACCTTTATATAAACTCATATTAATTGTACGTATTTTATATCACAGCCAGAAGTCAGATGACCTAAAAAGAGAGCGGTAGTGAAATATCGACACGTTGACAAATCTGATATTTTTATAAATTTACTTTGACGTTTATGTATAAGTATATGTTGTAATAAATATTTAAACACATAAACACTGATAATAAATACCGGTTATTGTTTATTCCAAAAAGTTGGACAAGTTTTAATTAAGGTACTTAATTAAATGTCAAAATGGAGTGAAGGTAAATTATTTATAATAATTATTAACAAAAAAATTATTTTTTTAATTTTAATTTCATTAAATAAATTGTTTTTGATTTGACAGGTCACATTGGGAGCCTTTAATTGCTTGGTAATTAATTTTATTGTCAGTCAACTCTGAAGATGAGGGTCATACAGCTCAGGAGAAATGCCAGGCTTATTACTGTTGTTATACTGGGACTGCTGATGTTTTATGCTACTTATTCTATTATGAATGATGATTATGGTAGAAGTCTCAATGTGAGTAAGCAATTAATTTATTTTTCTGTCAGCGAATTTAACGAGTTGCTGAATGAGTAAATTAAAATTGAAATAATTCATTTCTTCAATTTGTTGATTAATTATTTTATTTTTTTTTGCAATAATTTATTTATAAAAAAAAAAATTATCAAATCTATTAATTCTATCAATTTTAGTATCATTATATTTTAACATATTTATCTAAGAACTCTTTTTAATAGAATTAAATCGTAATTCTTAAATATTATTTTTATCACTACAGATAAGATTAAAAAAATTACTAGAAAAATATTTTCCATGATGAAACATAGACAAAATTACCCAATTGCAGTCTGTGATAATATTTTTTAAGCTTTAAATATTTTTGCATAAAATAATTTATCTAAAAAAATTTTATTGCAAAATTTATGATACTGAAATTGAGAGACATATAATAATTTATATTCTTTACTTAATGAAGCAAAATTTTATTTATTAATCATCAAAAAAAATTTTAAATAAAATTCAACAACCTTAAAAAATTTTTTTCTCCTTAAAAAAAATTTTTTTCCAGGTCCCAGTCCTAGTAGAAGGTCCAGGAAACTTCGAGCCGCAAAACCTGGAACAGCGAAGCGGTCCAGGTGAAGGAGGCAAGCCGCATGTGTTGCGCGACGACCAGCAGAACGACGTGCAGCAATCAGAATCCGACTACGGAATGAACATGGTCTGTTCCGACGAGATATCTCTAGACCGTGCAATTCCAGACTTGCGCCCGGAGGAGTGCAAGCACTGGGACTACCCAAAGAAGCTTCCGTCCACGAGTGTGATAATCGTCTTCCACAACGAGGGGTGGTCCGTGTTGATGCGAACAGTGCACAGCGTGATCAACCGCACTCCCCCGGAATTCCTCGAAGAAATCCTGCTGGTGGACGACTACTCCGAAAAGGAGAACCTGAAGGGCGAGCTGGAAGCCTACATCGACAAGTGGAACGGCAAGGTCCGCCTGCTCCGAAACGAAGAGCGTCAAGGCTTAATCCGCACTAGGTCCCGAGGAGCTCGCGAAGCCCGAGGGGAAGTGATCGTCTTCCTGGACGCGCACTGCGAAGTAAACATAAATTGGCTGCCACCCTTGCTGGCTCCAATTGCCGTCGACCGGACCGTGATGACAGTTCCGATAATCGACGGAGTCGATCACAAGACCTTCGAATACCGGTCTGTCTACCAGGAAGGCCACTTGTACCGCGGGATCTTCGAGTGGGGGATGCTTTATAAAGAAAACGAGCTTCCCAGACGCGAGAGCAAGCGCAGAGAGTATTCCAGCATGCCTTACAGGTTACACGATGCTTATAATTCTTGATATCATCCCAGATTATACTGAGTGAAAATTTTTTTTAGATAGTAGCTAGTATAATCCAGATTACAATGAGTATAATCCAGATTACAATGAGTATAATCCAGATATCACGCAGTATAATCTAGATTCCAATGAGTATAATCCAGATTACAATGAGTATAATCCAGATATCACGCAGTATAATCTAGATTCTTCTAGCTACTATCTGAAATTTTTTTCACTACAGATATCACTGAGTATAATCCGGGATGATATCCAGTGTCATCTTGTTCTTTCCGTGTAGCTTAAAAATTTTTTTGTCTTAGAGCCAAAAAGGCGTATGCAAAAAAAATTTTTTTATCCACTTTTCAAAATTTTATCAAAATGTAATTTTTTATTACAGGTCTCCCACCCACGCCGGAGGGCTCTTCGCGATAAACCGTAAATATTTCCTGTCTCTAGGCGGCTACGATGAAGGTCTCCTGGTCTGGGGCGGAGAGAACTTCGAGCTCTCCTTCAAGATCTGGCAGTGTGGCGGTAGCATCCTCTGGGTGCCTTGCTCCCACGTGGGTCACGTCTACCGCGGGTTCATGCCCTACACTTTCGGAAAACTCGCGGACAAAAAGAAAGGCCCGCTTATCACGATCAACTACAAGCGGGTCATCGAGACCTGGTTTGATGAAAAGCACAAGGAGTTCTTCTACACTCGCGAACCCCTCGCGAGACTTCTGGACCATGGAGACATCACCGAGCAGCTTAAATTTAAAGAGAGGAAGAAGTGCAAGAGCTTCCAGTGGTTCATGGACAATATTGCCTACGATGTTCTGGATAAATTCCCGGAGCTTCCGCCGAATATTCACTGGGGAGAGCTCAGGAACGTCGCCACCACCGCTTGCTTGGACACTATGGGCCACAGCCCGCCTAGTTTGATGGCCACTTCTCACTGTCATGGCTTTGGGAATAATCAGCTCATCAGGCTGAACTCTCAGGGGCAAATGGGCGTGGGTGAGAGGTGCGTTGAAGCTGACAATCAAGGAATTAAACTCTCCTTCTGCAGACTCGGCACTGTTGATGGACCCTGGGAGTATGATGAGAAGACCAAAAGTCTTTTGCATAAGGTTCACAAGAAGTGCATCGCGCTCCATCCTCAGACTAATCATCTTTCTCTCATGCCTTGTGATTATGAGAATACTTATAATCAATGGACCTTCCATCCTATTCATCCGAGATGGTGATTTTTTTTTTCTGTTTAATTTTATATTAATCAGCCGAACAATCAGTACTTAAGACACTGGTCCATTTTTTTTAAGATCTTCTGGGGCTTGTTGAGACTTTTTTATTTTTTTAAAATTGTTGAGAAAGGTCAAGAATGTCTAGAATTTTTTCCGCTAATGCTCACTAATTTTTAAACTTGAGATTTTGGTTAAAATGGACCGTGATTACGCACACTCATTTTACAATATTCCGTACAAAGACTGTCTACAATAAATTCTAAACTATTTCTATGTTTTTATTTTTATTATTATTAATGTATACGAAATTACAAATTACAATTTATAGATAATTTTTAAAAATCAAAACTTGTAAAATTATTTTTTAATAAATTTATTGGAACTATTGTTAAAATTTTATTAATTTTATTAGAATGTAGAAAAATTTTTTTATACTTTAAGCAAATATTTTTGTTTTAAGGCTCTCTTTTTTAACTTTTTTAATAAATCTAATTTTATTAATATTTTGTATGTTTATTTATTAATTTTCAAATTAACAATAAAAGTTTTTATTAATTAGTTGTCAAATTTAAATAAATAGAAATTTTATCTGTATTTTTTTATTCAGAATTTTTTCAATTGAAAAAATATAAATATTTTTAGATTTATTAAAAAAGTAAATAATTCTAAACTCTAAAAGTGTTTGAAGCGTGTAATTAAATGCATATATTTAATTGAAAAAAAAAATTTTTTTATACTGACCAAAGCAATCTTACAATTTTACAAATATATTTATAAAAATGTACCCTTAGTAATTACTAATAATAATAATAAAGATGACAACTGACAACCTTGGTCAATAATTATAATCTCTCAAAGAAGGTGTTTTCATAAAAAAAAAAAAAAATTACTGCATGGTATTGATAATGTCATCAATCTTAAGAATACTACGAACAGTTTCCGAAGCAAGAGTGATAGCACTTGTAGAAACCAACAAGGGCTGAACGACATTCTCCTCAAGAATGTTAGTAATCATTCCCTTGCGTACATTAATTCCCGCAGTGATTTCGCCGTTGGCATGTCGATTGCGCAGCTCAGTGACAGTAGCAATAGGATTTAGCCCGGCGTTTTCAGCGAGGGTGGAGGGAATGATTTCCAGAGCGTCAGCGAAGGCTTTGACACAGTAAGCGTCAACTCCTCCAAGAGTTTGTGCGTAGGCGGACAGCTTGAGCGCGAGTTCAATTTCAGGAGCACCGCCTCCAGCAATCAGTGCCTTTTCTTTAACGAGACACCTGATGACACAGAGAGCATCGTGGAGAGACCTGGCAGCTTCTTCGAGGACAAGCTTGTTGCTTCCGCGAACCAAGACAGTGACAGTGCGCCCGGGGTTCTGGATCCCGGTGATTTTAACGAACTTCGAGTTGCCAGTCTGGACTTCCTCGCAGAGCTCCGCGTTCACCAGGTTCTCGGCGGTGAAGTGGTCCAAGGAAGCGATTGGTCTGCAGCCGAGGGTCTTGCAAATGAAAGAAATGTCCTCGCGCTCGATATCCTTGATCACCATGACCTTTATTTTGTCCAAGAAGTGAATCGCCAGGTCGCTGATCGCGTCCCGGAGGATCGACTTCTGGACCAGGAGGACATTGCACCCAGACTTCTTGATCTGCTTGACGATATTCAGAATGTAGGTCCTCTCTTCCTTCAAAATACGGTCCATCGCAGAGTAATCCGAGACGATGACACTGTGGTCCATGTCAGTCTTCGGGGGAGAGATGCAGAACTGGATCAACCCGATCTTGGCTTTCTCAATTTTCTTGGGTCCGTTCACGTTGCAGGACTTCTGGGTGAAGACCAATCCGTCGATCAATTCAGTGTCTTCCACTGTTCCGCCGAGCTTCTTGATCACGTGGATGTCCTTCAAGTCAGTGGCTTGCTCCTTTCCGGGCTCTGTGATTTTTAGAACCGCAGTTACTGCCAGAGGAGCCAGGATGCTCGATTGCTGGAACACCACCTTGGAGTTTAACGAAGTTGCCGCTGCCTTGATCAAAGACTCCTTGTCTGCCAGGTCCACTGGGATCGACATGGTCCAGCTGAGGATCTCCACCGCTTTTGCCGCGGCTTTTTGGAACGCGTCGCTTATTAACGTTGGGTGGATCCCTTTGTGGAGGAGACGGTCCACTGCTTCCAGCAGAGCTCCAGCGATTACTACCACACTTGTTGTTCCGTCTCCGGCTTCGGAGTCTTGCGCTCGGGATAATTCTACCAACTAAATTATTTTTATTAGTTATTACATTTTTTATCAATGATTTAAAAATTATTTTTAAAAAATGCATTTTTAATTTTTTAAAATTTATTTGTTCAAAAATTCTTAAAATAATCAAATATCTGCTAAATTAATTTTTATTAAAAATAAATTACCATTTTTGCTGCTGGATGAATAACATTCATTTCTTTTAAAATAGTAGCTCCGTCATTTGTAATTGTCACTTCACCATTTGCGGCTTGGATCTAATAAAATTATTATAAATAAAATAATTAATTACCACAATCAAGGATTGCATTAAATAAAATAAAAAAAATATAAATTGACTATAATGTGACTGACAAAAAAATTTTTAATTAATTTTTTTACTAGGTAAAATAATTATTTACCATTTTGTCCATTCCACGAGGACCCAAACTGGTACGAATAGCATCACAAAGAGCTGAAAAAAAATTTATTTATTAATTAATTAACTAATTTATAAATTATTAGTTGAATATTAAAAAAAAAAATGGAGTATACCAAAACCGGTATTATAACCAAATAAGGTAATGTTTCTCTCCACGACAGTTCTGACACAAATTGCAACAAATAAATAAAAAATAAGTTAAATAATAAAAATAAATACCTTTAGCGGCAAGAATGTTACTAATCCGAATATCAGCGGGTTTACTTTTATCCTGGAAAGCCTTTTTGTGGCTACCTCCGTATTTAGCATCGTTGCTCATTGTATTCTTCATGGTGGAGGTAAATATATATTAATATCAACTAAGAATGATTTAAACTTCAGACTTTGGTTCTGAAATTAATTATTTTATAGATTAGTATTTTTTTTTTTAGTTCATTAAATTTAATTGTAAAAAATTATAAGAGTAAAATAAAACTTACAAACACGAGGCTAGAATCACACAAGGGCTTGAAGTTAGTTGTAGAGGCTCGCCTTTTTTTTATTTGACGTTCCTATAGCAGTTAAGGTAAGTCAGTAATGTCGGTAAGAATTTAGAAGACTACTGAAGCGCCACCTGGTTTAATTATTTTGGGAAACAGCTGTTGTGGGTAAAAAAGGCAGCACCTGTCAAAATTTATAAATAAACAAGTTACACAAACAGAGACAATAAGTTCGACAAGCAATTGCAAAAAAAAAGTAATTATTGTAGTAATTAATTATTATAAATGGATGAAGAAACATTGAACAGGTATTTATGAGTGTTGACATAATTTTTTTTTGTTTTTATTTTAATTTAATTACTTTATTGTAGAGTTTTATAAACAGCAAGTGTTTGACATTTATTTTTTTTACGATCAATATTTAATTTAATAATAATAATTATTATTATAATTAATATTATTTAATAATTGCATTTAATATTGATGACTCTAAAGTTAACTGATATTCAAAATTTTTTAGAATTTTTTTTAACAAATAAATTATGGTAAAAAAAAAATTGACATTTAGAAATTTTAAAAAATTTTAAATGCAATTTTTTTTAAATAATTTTTTGGAACTAATTTTTTTGTTAAATAAAATTAAAAAATTCTTCAGTGAATGCTAACTTGAATGTCATGTAATTTTGTGATAATTTAATAATAATTAAATTATTAAAAAAAAAAAAAAATTAAATGAAAAAAATTTGACATGTGGAAATTAAAAAAAATAATTAGTGGAAATTTTTAAAAATATTTTTAGTATTGTTTTTTGGAGCAAATTATTTATTAAAAAAAATAAAAAAATTGTCAGCTGATTTCAATTTTATTGTTTTTTATTAAAAATTTAATTTACTTGACACAAATAATTAATAAATTTACGTGATATTAAAAATAAATGAAATAATTGTCCAGATTAGCTGCAGAAGCATTAATTGAAGAAGCTAAAATAGGAGCAAGAAGAGCCGAAGTGATGGGTCCAAGTGGATGGGTGAAGCCTAGAGAAACAATCAATAAACGATTCCTGCATTCCACACTGCGTAATGCAATAATATCAAACAAACACCGTCACAAAGAGAGCAAGGACCGGGACAGTTCAAAGACACGTAAAAAAAATTAATAAAAATAAGGCAAGCTTAAGAAACATTTAATCTAAATTTATTTTTTCTATAAAAAAGATAAAATAACAAATTGTTAATTTCAATAATATATATACAAAGACATATATAATTATATATGTAATTAAATAATTTCATTTTTAACCAGTCACCAATTAATATATTATATATATTCAAAAATATATATAGATATATGTGTAAATATATGTATATTCATAACAATTTATTTAATTTTTGTTAACAAACTTTATAAGCTCCAAAACTTTAGTATATAAAATATTGTATTTATATATATATATATATAAATCTAAATTATTTTTTTTTGCATTGATAGGTTGCTCAGTGATTGAGTATGTCTCTCGCAAGTAATTACTAAATAAATAAAAATTTTTAATACAATTTCGAGGATAAATTTTAAAAACTAATAATGAAATATCTAATTTTTAACGAATATTTACATTTCTATTTTGCGAGAGACAATGATTTTAATTTCAATCAATTTGTGCATAGTTAATTATAATTATAATTAAAATAATAATAATAAAACAATATGGAACCAATTAATTAATTAATTAATTAATTAAATAAAATGAAGTGTTAATTAACTGATCCGTTTTTTTGATGATTTTTCTTGACAGACACCATGAGATCCTTAATATCAGCTAGTGCTTTTTCTATGTGTTTTGCAAATCTTGATGAATCCTGAAAATTATATTATTGATAAACATCTGATTAAAAAAATTATATATGACACTGAAATTAGCAGAGACTAAAATTTTTTTAATTAAATAAACTAGATTTAGAAAATTATTAAAAAAAAATTGAATTTATATTTTTTTAAAACTTCTTAAGATAAATTTTTTTCTAATTATAAAGTTTATTTATTAAAAATTTTTTTTAAATTATCATGTCTCTTAATTTCAGTATTATAAATATAAAAAAAAAAAAAAAAAATTAGCATTTACTCGTCTGTCGATGTACCAGCAACCTCAGTAGACAAAGAATCAACAGTAGCTGGTGAACTAGTTTTGCTGGAAATATGGAAAAATATAAGATCTTCACCAGCAATAATATAAGAAACACCATAACCATCATCAGCACTCACTGTAGCTGGTGAACTAGTTTTGCTGGAAATATGGAAAAATATAAGATCTTCACCAGCAATAATATAAGAAACACCATAACCATCATCAGCAACTGGACCAAATCCGCCTCCAGCAGAAATACACTTCGGGAACTTTTTCAAGTCCAGCTTAGGAGTCTGTCCGTGGGGAGTCTGAGAGGTGGACAGCTTCCAGGGTTCACTGAGGACTTCTTTCAAGAAGGGCGAGTCGACCTCCAGGTACTTGGAGACGACATACAGACAGAACAAGTGTCTGTCGATTCCTTTGCCGCACATGGCTTCCTGGTAGCCACGTTGGTGCTGCAGCGCAGCTGCCTTCAACAATTCGTGTCTCTCAGCGATGCTCGATGACTCGTTCTCCATTGACTTGACCCAATTAGCGGACTCGATGGTGCAGGGCCGGACTGTTTCTGTTCTTCCTTCTCTGAACAACCGCGTCATTGAGGCTTCGTATGTCAAACTAAATTTACCAGCGTCTCGGTAGTATGCTAATTGGAGTGCCATTTGAATATACGCATCCGGAGACATTGAACATGTCTTCATAAATCCTTTTCCGTAGTTATCATGGACGTAAATACGCAAATCTACGTCGTTTAATAATTTATGCGCATCCTAAAATAAAAATATGGTAATTTTATATTGGCTATTTTTAACTTGGTGCATTAGATTAGCAATTCTAATATATTTAAATTATTTTTTTTTGTTTTTGTAATCAATTGTTTGATTTTTTAAATAGAGAATTTAATTAAAAAAAAAAAAAAAAAATTTTTTTTAATTAAAAAATTAAATAAAAAAAAAAATTTTTTTTAACTAAAAAATTATTAAAAAAAAAAATTACATTTTTTAAAAAAATAAAAAGGATTTCTTTTAATAAAAAATTAAATTTTGTAATAAATACCTCTGCCGCACGATTAATTTCATTAATACACTCTGAAGTAAGATCCCACTGCAATCTTGTAGGAGTCAATGAAAATTCTGGTGTACCAGCGCAATGTCCGTCTTTGTATCTGTTTTAAAATAATTGCAAAAAATATATGAATAAGAATGCATTTATTGAATGAGAGCAATAAAATGAATGTTAAGGCTTAAATGTTAGGTCAGATGAAATCAAAGCGACATAAACAAAACAATTAAAAATAATTAACGAACAATGCGATGCAGCAAGAAGTGAGTTGAACATGTTGCTTATATTTTAGATTTAAAGAATAGTCAAGAGAAAATTACCCATCTTCAAATACGTCACTGCCAATAACGTATTCCCACATAGCACCCATCACAGGAGCATCGGCCCTGACAAGCATAAACGATTAAGTTAAGCAGCTTTATAAGAATTGCTGATTTTCCATCGCTTAGTTTTACAATAAGTACAATAATTATTTTATAATTTTAAGTAATAATAATAATAATTATTATTATAAAGGTAGAGACAGCAGCAGAAGAATTTGGAGTCACGGCTGAAGCAGAGATCAGAAAAAAAAAATATATCCGGCGGTTCTTACATGCTCTCATCAGTTTCTTCAGCTACTATGTGCTCCCATAAATGAGACATCACTGCAGCGTCAGCCCTGCTCATTTTAGTTTAAGTGGTAATTAAGATTCGGGATTTTTCACAGTCCCGATTACGTATTTTATTTTAATTAACATTTTTTAACTAAATAAGAAGTTTAAAAAAAATGTTATTTTATTTTAATTTGATTATAACTTACCAGGAGTGCTCGGCATTGAATCCAATGCGACCATTAGTACCGATGCAAAGAGTAAATGATTTATCAAACCATCTGTCGTATCCTTTACCGTGTAATAAAATTCTTCCATACTGGTCTAATTTTTCTGGTCGTTCCTGAAAATATTTATTATATTGAAGTCAGAAAAATTTTTAATATTTTTAATTTATTAAATTAAATTTATAATTTTTTACATGTAAAATTATTTTTTAATTTAATTTTTATAAAAATAAAAAATAAATCAAATAATTAAAAAAAATTAAATAATTAAAATAACTTACAGGATCAAATTCATAAGGAAAATCATCAAGCGCAACAACAAATGCAGATTTTTCAATTAAATCCAAGGACAATTTGTTAGTACCCTTAGAAAAATATTCCTCTCTAGCTTTAGCCCAAGTAGTGCGATTAGCAGCAGTAAGAGCAGCTAATTTTTCCTCCCCATTAACCGGCGCCGAGTCGTGATTCATGATGTAGTTAATCTGCTGCTCGATTTCGCAAGCAGTCAGAATCCTGTTTTTGTAGTAAATAAGCAGCTTGTAATAGCGACCTTTGTGGTAAACCACAACGTGCTTAGCGTCATTGTAGTGGACGATCTTGTCAGTCTCGATCCCGGGGATCCTCGTGGTATTAAAGAGTCTCTCGTACTGCCAAGAGCACAGAGGCACTAGACCCTGTAACTTAATCGGCTCCAATTCTTGTCGTTCGATACTACGTCTGTACTGTAAACACAAGTGTATAATACTAGCAGCACGTGCAGCCTGTATGTCTATTGGATGCATAAGTATCGCATCAATACCATAAAAATTAGAATTGACCATAATTGGTGATCTACCGCGCAAATAAACGTACTCCTCCCACCAATCCGACACGTAGTTACTCGACCACCACGACTTTAGTATCAGGTAACGCTGCAATTTAACAGCGATTCCTTCTTCAAATTCTTTTGCTAGTTTTTCCATCCGGGCGTAGTTTTCGTCGTCTAGTAATGGCCTCACGCTTCTTAAATACTGTAAAATATAATTTATATCAGTAAAATTTTATTATTAATCTAATTTATTATTAAGTATTAATAATATACACTGAGAAAAAAAGAAATTGCCATTATTGAGACAAAAAGTTCATTTATAAATTTTTATTGAAAAAAATTTTTTTTTAATAAAAAAAAATTATCTAAAATTTTGTTAAATTGCTCTGTAATTTCTTTAATATTGACATTTTTAAAGATTTAAGCTCATCCCGGTGTTATACTCATCAAGAGCTTTCATTTGAGTACCCACATGCATTTTTATTATATTTTTCATATATACATATATATAAATATATAAAATATATAAAAAATTGATGTGGGTACTCAAATGAAAGCTCTTGATGAGTACAATGTCAGGGTGAACTTATATCTTTAAAAATGTCAATATTTTACAAGATACAACGTCACACTGGAAACAGAATTTTTCTTAATTTTTTTGTCTCAGTATATACTGCAATAATTTATCTAAAATACTTAAACAAAAAAATGATAAATAAAAAAAATTCTTAACCCTTTTAGTAGTTTCCTCAACCGAGGGCAACGGCAGCCGCGGTAAGGACCCTTGGAAACTATAAAGCATCGGTTTGTTCCACCCGGAGAATAATTTAACCAAAATGACCCACAATTTGGTACTTAGAGATACTTTTCCCCCGCGACCGCGGGCCTCGTACATCCATCCTTTATACATCAGGAGTAACTTCAGGCAGTAACGGAGTGTGTAGATAACTACCAGCCACAGTATTAAGCCTACTATTATTGACGCCACCAGGTGGGCTGATATCGAGGAGCTGAGTAAAATTATTAATTAATTGTTTTTTTTTAAATAAATAAATTGATAAAATTAAAGTAATTACCCGGACACATAAGGAACAACTTTTCCAACTAAATCATAAGGAACCTTGAACCCAGTAAAATGGATAGCTGCAACTATTCCTATTGTCAGCCACAAGCTTTCCAATGACGCTGGGTAAACTCCGGTCTTCAAATTGTTCTGAGAAAAATAATAATTATGATAGGTATATAATTAATGTGGATACACGTGATAAAAAGCGATGACTAATTCACTGACATTGATCGACGTCATTAAATTTCAATATAAAAATATTGTTATCAATGTTTGCTTAAAAAGCAATAGAAGATAAGATTGATAAATAAATAATTCTTACAGTGAATCTAAAAAATCTTTTCTTCCATGACCGTAATCCAGATTCCCAGACTAAATGCAGAACTTCTCGGTCGAAATTAACGTCCCATCCTTCGTGGGTTATTGAGAAGCTGAAGGCTACCGCTGAATGAGCTTCTGCCATGCTTGCTTTTTACTCTGCAAAGTGAAAGCATGTACAATAATTTTTTGAAAATTCTGACTAAAAAACAAAAAAATACTAACAATTTACAGAAAGAAGAAATGCAAAAAATTTTACAGATTAAAAATAAAATACAAAGTGTTAATTAAAATGAAAGAATAAATATAAAATTATTGACACCTAAGGACATAGAGTTCAATTAACCTGAACAAAAAATTTTTATTAGTAATAAATATATTTCTTCTCAAGATTTTTGACCTTTGATCATGACTAGCATCTGTCTAGACTTTACCTGAATGATTAAAATACAGAAAAAAAAAAAAAAAAACTGATTAAGTTATCAATTTATTGAACCCAAAATAATTCTAGACGTAAAAAAAAAAATAATTGCGCAATTTCTAGATAAAAATATTTTAATTCATATTGATATCTAATGTCTGTGTTTTGTTTGATAAAAAATCGCAAGAAGAAAAATATACATATATATAATTTAGATATTATTGCAGTTATCGTGATTATAATTGCAGAGGAGAATTAAAATGATGACATGTGTTGTATCCACATATATTTGTGTGTACATATAGGAGTAAGTGTTGAGGATGTGGCGTTGTGGACTTTGGACTTTAAGAGCGGTTGATGGGCCAATGATGCCAGAGTGTGGGTCATATTGTTAGTGCTTCGGCCTTCGTTCAATCCTATGTCTACTGCAGCTTGCACCTATTAATTGTACTTTAATTATTTAAATATTTATATGCACATAAATTTATCGTTTTAAATAAATATTGATAATAATTAATTTAAATTGTTAATCTGATGTAACCTTTTATTTACTTTTTTTCTTTTTTTTTTATTTTTTATTGCACTAACAAAGGTATTTACTTGACCTATGATACGGTAGCGCATGACATTGTCATTGATAACAAAAGGTAAATAGACATTTAAAAGTTTTTGTTTACAATTTTTAATTAATAAATTAAATGTCTGTTGATCTTTTGTTTAAGGAATTATTAACTAGTCATTATTGATTTTTTTTCCGTCAATTTGAATTGATACAAGGTCACTTGATAAATTTAATCATACTATTTTACTCTGGATTAACATGACACAACTATTATTATTTTTATTATTGTTATTAATTTTTTATAGCTAATTTAAATATTTTACGGTTTCAATTTCAATTATTAGATAGCAAAAAATAATTAATAAAAAATTATACAGCGAGTTGAATAATAAAAAATTATGTCATTGAAAAAAATGTTGATAAAAAAAGTAAACATTTTAAAATAAATAAACGTAAAAAATTACATCCACGTGTTCACTTATTTAAAAAAAATTACGTTTGAAATTAATTAATGGAAAAAAATCTTACGTATGTCAATTTACAATTTAAATTGTATTTTTAAAAAAAAAAATTAACTTAAAAACTAATAATAATAATAATAATAATAAAAAAAAAATAAAAAACAGGTGACTTTTACTTATTTTCCTTTCGCTAAAACACTTTCTTTATTTTTTACTGGATTCTTTCTTTTTACCTAATTAAGCTGGTGAACAAGTAAGCCGTATGTGTTATTTATATAAATACATACACAATTGCGTAATGAAGTTTTGCGCTAAAAAATGTAAGGGTCAGTTTATTAATAGTGTAGTGTTAATATATTGTAAATATGAATGTATAGTTAATAATAAATAAAATAAAAATAAATATTAACAAACTTACAAGCGAATAAGATCAGCCAGCTGGTATGATACTGTAACGTTGTTATTATTATTCTTTGTAGAATTTCAGTACTCGGACGGAGTACGTTTTAAATATCCAGATGCAGAGTCATTTAATTGTGCAATTTTTTACCTGTTGATTTTTTATTTGGTGGAAAATTAAAGTTACTTGCGTTTGGTACGCCAAGTGCGCACTCACTTTTAGAAAAACGTTTTGATTACGATCTAGGATCGATGATCGAGCGCGACTTGTTTGTTTGTAGATCACTGATCAAAGCGTTGAGCGAAACTGAAGTGAGAAGTGAGAAGTCGGAAGTCGCCGAGCAGAGAACGAGCCCACCAAGAGCCACCAATGCAGCCTCTACACACTTTGCTTGAGTACGCGACATGTTTACTCGAGAGAGCAACAGAGATAAAGACAATACAATGTTTTATGACACGCAACTAACGGAATGTCCCGAGTTTCATGTCAATTTATTTTTTTTTCTTCAATTTCTTTTGACAGTTCAGTTATTTCATCAGGTATTTATTTATATGAAAATTTAGTTAGCTGAAAATTAAAAATTTTTAGAAATTTTTATGACACTGAAGTTGACAGACATTAAACATTTTTTTGGAATTTTACAGTAATTAAATTGTTGTAAAAAAAATTTAATTAAAAAATTTCACGTGTAAAATTTCATAAAAATTTTTAGAACCATTTTTTTATTGTAATTAATTTGTTATTAAAATTTTTTTAATTGACGGCTAATTTCAGTATTATTATATTTATTTATTGCTGTGTGATAAATTTTTTTTTATTAATTTTATTAATTAATCATTTTTTTTTAAGCTGTCATACAAATTGTTTATTTTTTGAAGAACTCGGTTCTTATCAACATTAATTTTTTTACTTATTTATCTGTCACGTAGTTTATAATTAAAATATAATACTCAAATCAGCTGACATTTATTAATTTTATTTGTTTTTATAAAAAATAAATTAATTTTTTTAATTTTGCACTTATATTTTTTTTTTAGAAATTTAGTAATTAGAAAAATCCAAAAAATTGACAGATGTCAGTTAATTTTATGATCAAAATTAAAATTACAAATAATTTTAAAACTTCACGAATAATTTAAAATTATTTACTCACTCTGAAAATTAAAAAATTAAATTATTTGTTTTTAAAAAATTATTGTGTAATAAATAAATAAATAAATACAAATGTTATTAACAAAATTATAATAATTTTACAATACCTAAGTCATTGTCACTTGTGTGAGAAAAAAAAATAAGAATTCTAAAATAGATGGCGCCAGAAACTGAACACAATGATTTGAGGTTAAGTTGTGTTTTCCTTAATTTAAACAAATGTGATTGTTGGTTGTAATTATTATAAAAAATAGCTAAAAAAAAATTTATTTGGATATTATTCAAAAAACTACAAGGTAATTTTTTATTTTTCTATTAAATAATTATTTTTTACTCATATTGTTGTATTATTGTAAATAAAAAATTTTTAGCATCAAGAATTTATTTAAAAATAAATAAAATACTTTTTAAAAAACCTTAAAAGTCTAATTATTGGTGCTATTATTTTACTAAACACTAGAATTAATTATTTTGTTGGTAAAAATAGATGGCGAATGATTACGACGATGACAGAACAGCCTGGAGAGATGATATGCATCGTGGAGATGATCCATCAAGCGAGGAAGTGCTTGACAATCCCCAGGAAGTACTTCAGCAATGTCTGGATAAGTTTAAGACTTCAGATTATATTATGGAGCCTGGAATATTCACCCAACTCAAAAGGTGCCTTATAATAAAATTTTTAGAAATTAAATAAATAAATTACAGCAATAAAAATTTATTTAAATCTTTAGAGGCTCTAAAAAATTATAAGTGGAATTTTTTAAAAATAATTTTCTAGACCTAGTTTATTATTAAAAAAAATTTATTTTTAATTTATCAAAATTTTTTGGCTTAATTTATTTATTAAAAAAATTATCAAATATCTGCTAAATTAATTTAAATTATTTGAATAAAATTTAACAAAAAAAAAAAAACCCAAAACATTTTTATTAATTAAGGTACTTTCAAACTGGAGGCAACCCGGAGCAGGTAATAGAACTCTTGTCTCAAAACTACACAGCATGCGCGCAAATGGCGAACCTATTAGCAGACTGGTTGCTCATAGCAGGCGTAGACGTGGGAGACGTGCGAGCAATGATAGAAAACAACCTAAAAGACGTAATCCTCAAAACCTTCGACCCTAAAAAGGCTGACAAAATCTTCACCGAGGAGGGAGAGACGCCCGCTTGGTTAACAGAGATGATCCAGCACCACACCTGGAGATCTTTGATTTACCGTCTCGCTGAAGAGTACCCAGACTGCCTGATGTTGAATTTCACCATCAAACTAATCTCCGACGCGGGCTTCCAGGGAGAGATCACGAGTATCTCGACCGCTGCTCAGCAGATTGAAGTGTTCTCCCGGGTGCTGAAGACTGCGATCACGGGGTTCCTCCAGAGCACCGAGAACTGGCAGAACAGCATCCAGGAATGTGCCAAAATGGTCTGTCACGGGCAGCACACGTACGTGTACAGCCAAGTCTTGCTGCAGATCCTCGCCCAGGAGCCGCGAGGCGGGTTCATGATGAAAAGACTGTCCCAGGAGATCACCAAGTGCGCCCAGCAGAACCGCCACGACGTCACGCCGATCACCATGGCGTTGAACGGTGCTGCGGGCAGTCCTGCTGCGTGCCAAGCTTTGACTTCCATGTTGTCGAGGAACAACCTCAACCCCGCGGACATTTCCGTCCTCTACAGACACTATTCTTCCGCAGAGCCGCCTCCGATCGAGCTGGTGAGGAACCCCCAGTTCCTGGAGCTGCTTGTCGACGTTCTCTTCAAGCCTGGGGTCAAGCTCAATCCAGAACACAAGAGCAAGTACATCTACCTGCTAGCTTACGCTGCCAGTGTCTGCGAAACCCTGCCGAAAAAAGGAAACGCGAGGAAGCTGAACAAAGATGAGCTGAAGACCACCATCCAGGCCATCGAGAAGGTCCACAATATCTGCAACATCAACAAGGGATCCACGGAACTCATCGCTGAGCTCAATACTCTCTACCAGGCCATCAGGTTCCCTGTAGTCAGTGTTGGAGTAATCAGGTGGGTCGAATGCACTGTCACAGAACCTTCTTACTTTAAATTAAGCACCGAGTACTGTCCAGTTCATCTGGCTCTTCTGGATGAAGTCGTCACTTGTCACCACTTGCTTCATCCCAAAGTTCTGCAGCTTCTCATCCAGCTGTTTGAGAGCAAGCAAGACGAGCTGGAAATCTTAGTACAGTTGGAGATGAAGAAAATGCTCATTGACCGCATGGTTAATTTACTCAGTCGCGGGTGCGTCGTTCCTGTTGTTTGCTATATCAAGCAGTGTTGGCAGAAAGACGATACTGATATCAGTCTCATCAGGTACTTTGTTACCGAGGTCCTAGAGGCCATCGCTCCGCCTTACACGCCAGAGTTTGTTGAAATGTTCCTGCCCATGGTGGAAAATGAGGAAATTACTGGAACTATGCGTGGGGATAGCGAAAATGATCTTGTTTCTGAGTTTATTGGTGAGTTGATTTTTTTACTAACCCCTGAGAGGTGAACTAGATAGATAGATTTGCTGACTTTTTTTTTAATTCTGACTTATGGAATTTTTTTATTAAATTTTTTTTAATAATTTAATTGCTAAAAAAAATTTCTGTCTAAATGTTTGCCTGTCAGGGGTTAAAATTAATTTAGTTATTTAGTTATAGAATTGTGGATTCAATTAATAATCTTTATTAATAATTTATACATTTTTTTTTAGTTCACTGCAAAGCCCATTGTCCGGTTGAGAGATGACGATTTAAATAAAACTATTGATGTGGCCAAATAAATTAATTACCATCATTATTTTTTTATTTTGGTGGTAATATTATATTTTATAATTAATATTTATAACCATGGTGTGGGATGAGTGAAACTCTCTACCGATCTGCGAGGCTGTTTATGTGGTTTCTGAACAAAAATATTAAATTGTAAAATTAATAATTGATAAGTTGATAAATAAAGTTATTCAAATTTTAAGTTAATGTTAATTCATTCATTGAATGTTAATTGGAGTGCTGTAATTGGGAAAATAACTCTGTTATCAACACACGGGTCAATTAAAGACTTACTAAATGGTGTGTTCACACTTTTTCAGCTGTAAAATTTAATTATTCATTTATTTACGTTTCTAAATTTTTTTAATAAAATATAATTTAATTAAAAAATAAAATAATATTAAATTTAGCCGACATTTTTGATTTTTTTTTATTTATTAAATTAATTTTTTAAAAATTACACTTAAAATTTTATTTTTTTGTAATAAATTTTTTATTCAAAAAAAAATTTTAACATCGGCTAGCTTAATTTTAATTTAAAAAAATTAATATTGAATTGAGATACTCACTGACTGGTTTACCCTCTTTCCAGTGGGTGAATTTAACACTGGTATCATCACGTTTCGCAGCAGCGGTACGGAACTCGGCCTTCAGAGCTTGGCGAACTAATTTCGCAGCGATTTGCGAGTAGTTGATGTAGCTGGACAATAAAAAAAAATTTTTGTTTAGTAAAAATAGTGAAAAATTACTCATTTAAGTCAATAATAGAAAATAATTTTCAATGAGAGGTTACATAATTTTGTAAATTGTCAGACAAGTGATACAATTAATTAAGTGGTCAAAATTATCAATTATGTAAATAAATAATTATTTTATAATCTTACTTTAATCCAGCTTGTCTCCATGCAGCCATTTTTTAGTAATTAATTTTATTTATTTGGATTTATATTTCAGAGCCGAATTGCTGAGAAATAATTTTTCTTTATGGTTATAGAACAGCACAAACTGTACAGTGATAGTTTTCAAGTATTGATTAGTTGACAGTCGATAAAAATGGAAATTAATATATCAAACAATTTAAAATATTTTTTTTTCATTTTTCAACAGAAAAAAAAAATAATTTTATTATAAAAATTATTTTACAATTAAAAATTTTTTTTTTTTAATTGATAATTTGAATTTTATGACCATTACGAAGGATCAAAATTTTTTAAATCATAAATACGGTGTAAAATACTCAAATCCTCATTTTCATCAATCCATTCATTAAAATATTTTTCAATCTTCTTGATATTTCCCTAAACAAAAAATAAAATTTATTAAAATAAATTCTGACTAAAAAAAATAAAATAATTATTGGCCCTTTGGGCTATTGGATTTAAATAAAGGCAAATAAATAAATAAATAGTCTACCTCAGCAACTTGACGCTGCATTTCATCCAACTCCAATTCATCAAACAAGTACTCTAACTTAAACCCCCAAATTTGGGTATTCGTAGTTGCAAAACAAACTTTATCAATTTTTCCAATAATACGATACTTTTCAAGACTCACTTTATTCTTCCTTTCTTGAGCATCCTTCACATTATCCATATTTATATTTAACGGAACTACTGTAGCAATAAAATTCTTTCCACCAATATTTTCATTCTCAATCTCATTTTCATTTTTACTCTCATTTTCTTCAACTTTCGCCAGCTTCCTATTCTCAAGCTGCTGCTTCAACATCTTCATGAGCCTATTATCCTTCTCAGGGACTTTCGGGAGCTTTTTCTTCTGACTTCGGCTGCTAAAACTTGTATCCAGAGGGAAATGCGTATTTCGACCCAGTTCCCGGTAATGCTGACGTTCAACTGGACTCAGCTGTCTCCATTTTTCCGCCAACTTAGCAGCAGAATCAACTGGATTCATTCCTAGACTTTCATTGGACACTAAAAAAAATAATTTAACATTTAAAATTTTATTTTTAATTAAACTACTATAAATTAAATAAATTTATTAACTTTGCGAGTGATTAGTCCGACAGAAGATTTGAAAACCACTCTCTGTTTCTGATTTAATTTTTTGACTCCCTGGACTCGGCCTACCAATTATCACATTTGTTCCTCCCTAGAAATAATATGATATTAAAGTTAGCAGTCACTGACATTAAAAAATTTCAACATGAGATACATTACCTGAATCGGCAAGTGTCCTTTACTCCACTGTGACAAAGTGTACTGAGGAGTTTTAGGAGTATCAGGAGTACTAGGTGCATCAGACTTAACCGGAGCATCGCTAGTTAAATCAGGCGTACTGCTTGAAACATTATCATCAAAAGTTAAAATCTCACTACTCTGCATTTTTCTCTCCAACAATTCCATTTCTTCTACAGTCAAACTCGGCTTATAAATAATCTCTTGGGTACAAAAATCTTCTCCAAGATCAACCATTGGTATCTGACTCAAAGTGTCTTCAAAAATGTCACTCTCATTTTCAAAATCTTTCTCCTTTTCTTTAACAGTATCTTCAATCGGCTTAACAAATTCTGTCGAAACATTTTCTTTATCATCATCATTTAACTTACTCTTCTTCAGCGAACTCCTAGAATTTTTTTTCGTCAGCTTTCTTTTTTTATTACTCATTTCCTCCTCAGTTTCACTGTCATTAAAAGTAGAGTCAAAATAAGCCGGCGAAGAGATAGTTTCTGAATTAGTCAATTCAGTTTGCTCAGTTTCTTCTTCAAGACCGTAATACTCAACCAGCAGCTTCTTGATAAGCCCCAAGACACCTGACTGGTTGATCATTAAAATTTTGACTTTGTTCGGCTCGAGATTGACGTCTATCTCAGCTGGAGGTACGTCGATGCGCAGGAAAAAACACAGCTTACTTTTGCCTAATTTATCTTTGAAATACTCGCCGATTGTCTTGCCAATCGCTTTTTCTAATTCTTCATAATAAACAGGGCGTTTGTTTACGAAAACATGAGAGTTTTCTGCGCTACAGACTTCATGTAGATCTGACAAGTCCTTTCTGGGGACCGTCAGTACGATATTTATTTTATCATCTTGATGAGTGATGAATTCGCAGCTTGTAACTAATTTCCTGCCGAATATTTCTATTAAACAGTCTCTGTAGTTTGACTTTGCATGTTTTAGAAGAAGATTCTTGGAGTCTACTATAAAACTTATTGAGACTTCTGGGCGACAGATTGCGTAGCTTTGTAGCCACTTTTTGATGGTTTTAATGTCTTTGTTGGCTGTCTTTTGGTCGGTTATTACTTGTCTGCGTACTGGGATGTTGAAAAATAAATTTTCTGCTCTTACTGTTGTACCTATAATTAAATATTGATTATTAAAGATCTAATACAAACAATTACAATGAAGTTGACAGACCTAAAGTACGATGACAATGTTGAACAGCAGTGACTGATCCATTGTGATCCAAAGTATGACATCTACCAACGTCATCTTCAACTGTCCGTGTTATTACTTGGACTTTTGAGACTCTGCAAAGTGAACTAAGTGCTTCTCCACGAAATCCATAGGTTGTTAATGACTCTGTTAAATTTTTTTAATTATCAGTAATTAAAAATAAGTTGCATTTTTCAAAAAATTTTTTTAACAAATGAATTATGACAAAATTATTTTTTGGAACTAATTAATTTTTTAAATAAAATTTAAAAAAAATTATAGTAAATTTTTGACAATACCTAGATCATTAAAATTTGTCAGTTTAGACGTATAACCCTGTAATCCCATTAAATTTGCACTTTCAGCTGATATTCCACTCCCATTATCTTTAACCTCAATCGCTGACAATCCTTTATTTTTCTAAAATCAATAATTAAATAATTATTAAAAAGTATTTTCATTTGTTTTATTAATAAAAAATAACACTAAACTTAGCTGACTTAATTTAAATTAATAAAAATACTTACAAGAACGACTTCAATATTTTTAGCGCCAGCATCCAGAGAATTTTCAACAAGTTCTTTGACAGCACTAAAGACCGACGTTATTACTTGCGTGGTGGTCAGTCTTTTGACTGTATTTCCATCGAGAGCTTTGATTGACATTTTGTTAAAATTATTTTAATAAATAAATCATTAAAAACTCAAAAATTGTGAGCTTAAATAAAAGAGGCGGGTTGTTTACAAACACCGGAGCGAAGTTAGCTGTCAGAAATTGAATTTACCGGCTGATTTGAAAAATTAGTTCAAGTTTTCACCGCTAGTGGCGTGATAGTCTGAAATTTCATTATTCGGCAGATTAATCAAATTAGGAAGATAAATTTTGATTTGTTTCTACAAAACTTGATATTGAAGTCTAACCAAAAAATCGATATTACTAATCACTCCAATTAATAATCATTAAAATAAATACTTATATAATTAATTGCAGCAATTAACATTTACAAATAATTTTTTACCAAAGTTGATCTTCAGAAGTTGATAAAAAGTTTGTTATTAATTACTTACCAAAAATTAACATATGTAAAAGCCGAAGGTCAGAAAAAGACTCGATTAAATAAATAGCAGGAAGAAATATTGATGAATCTTTATATTTGGTAAGTTAAATTTAGAAAAAGAACATTATAAAAAAAATTAAACTGTCAATATTTTGGATTTTTACAATTAAATTTCTTTAAAAAATTCTATATTTAGAAATTTAAAAAATTTTACAAGTGCAATTTTTTAAAAATAATTTATTTTTTATAAATGTGTAATTTTTTAAATTTTCTACGTGTGAAAATTATTGTTTTAATTTTTTAAAAATTATTTTTCAATTAAATAAATTATAAAAATTTTTAAATGTCGGTTAATTTAATTTTCATGACATTTGAAATGTTTTTTTTTATTTTTATTACAAATCAATTATTAAAAAAAAAAATTGCATTTGAAATTCTTTTATCAAAATCCAAAATGTCTCTAAATTTCTGTATCGTTAAAAAATAAATATAGTATACTAAAAAATGGCTGATTTTTGACAGGTGGAAGATTTAAAAGCCATAATAGTGAACAATAAATTTGGCAGCAAATAGTTTAGTCAAGGATGACACAGTTAGGTTCGACCATTGACAAATAATCAATAAACGATCCATGGACTTGGATGTTTACCGGTGATTCCTCCAACTAGGCCATGGTTCCTCGTAAGACTGTGAAAATTATAAGGACATTATATGTGAGTACAATAAAATCTATTACGCAATAAATACTTAACATCTATAAAATATTCATCGCAAGCCCTCAGCAGTATCATTAGAATCTAATTAAATTGATCACCCGGTTAAGCGAAAACCTTTCGTTATTTTTATCTCTGATTTCGCGAAAATTAAAGATAAACACAAGGAATAAATTTATCGCTACCGGTAAATTCAACAAGTGTTGGCTTACAATTATACGCCGCTACACACATCTCATAGTGTGTGTTATATAATTATTGGTAAAATTTTTTCACGTGTTTAAACGTGAAACGGTTCTTTTAATTTCAATGCCAATCATTCGGCTTGAAGTTTTCAAAACAATGTCATCGCTGAAGAACTTTTGCTGTTTTTTTTTTTTTTTTTTTTTTTTTTTTGTGGATTAATATTGAGTGTAATATCTAAATATCAGCCAGAATTTATTATTAATTCAGGTATTTATTTATTTATTTATTTAGTTTTAAAATATTGTGTCGAATATCGTATTTGCGACATCACTTGCGGATGCTTGTTGCGTTTTGTTACACAATTAATTTAAAATACTGGCCACAGTTAATATAAGTGATACTTGTTACAAGTTACAATACAAGTGTTATAATTTTATTTCTTCGGAGAATCGGCTGGCTAACACCAGACTTGACTGTAAAAATTTACAAAAAAAAAAAGTCTGGTGTAACTAATTTTTTTTTTTTGTGAGAAAATAACAAAAGAATTAAATGAAATAATTTTAAAAAGATTTAGATGTAGGGTACCTGATTTTAAGGGAACATTTTTTACGGTCCATTAAAATGATCTTTTTCTGAAGGGAAAAATCAGATAAAAAAAAAAACAATTACTTTTAGAAAAAAATACAAAAGACTAAATTTAAATTGTCTCTCCTTTAAATTTATATTTTTTTAAAATATTTTACCGTAAATTTTTATAGAAAAGTATAAAAGAAAAGCGTGATATTAAAATCGCTTTATGTTAATAAATTCGAATGAATTATTGAAAATAATTATAGTAATTATTAATGTAAGTATAAGTAGATAAATATTTACTGGATAAAGTATCAAGCATAATTGATTGATAATATCACAAGTGATTTATTGTATCAATACCCGGGTAATTTATGTGCGATGGAAATTTTATCGACATCTCAGTAGTTAGTAGATAAAATTACAATGTAATTGTGCAAATGAAAAAATTAAACGTTTGCATTTGGCTCAAGAATTACCGGTGACACGGAAAATACCGGGTTCTTAGGAACGGATGTCCTGACTACCTGGATATCAAGAGCAATCGCTTCCTCAAAAATAATATAAATCTACAATTCCGGTTAAATTTGCATTTGTGATTTATTATTACGCAACAAGGTGCTTCCGGCTCATCTCAGGATGTTTTTTCATGCTATTCATCGTGTCTTCATCAACATTTATACAATTAGTTTATTTTTTATTCTATTTAACTCGTTAGATTTACAAGTTGGTGAAAAAAGAACTCTAGTTTTTTCAAAACTTGTTATCTTTTGTTTATTAACGTAACGAGAACCATAGTCTGTTATCAAGTCATGATAGTTTGCATTTAATTATGCAACGAATAATTACTTGCTGTAAAAAGTAAAATTGTTTCATTTTACATTTCTTTAAATTATATTTACAACTTTCAGTTTTTTTTATAAATTATTATTCTCTATTAAAATTAAATTTTAATATAAATTCTTTTATTTTTTATATTTTATAGTCTTTAATTTGATAAAATATTGAGAAAATAATTTATGACTTACAACTAATTTAAATTAACACACAAATGTTAATGCGCGCAAGCAAACTATAAAGTATTTACTCTACTGCTTAAAAAAGTAAATTTTCCAAGTTTCTCATTTATTTATTTATCATTTTTATTAAATAAAAATGAGTATAAATTAATGAAAAGTGTAAATAAAATAATTTCCAGGCTTTTTATCTAAACTCGATAAATATTAAATTAATTATTGCTTAAAAAAATTAAAATGTGTAACGTAATTTTTTACCGCGAGTTTGTACTTGTGTTTAGTGTTGTTGTCACTCTTCACTGTCATCACAAGCCATAAATTACGCCCGCAAACAATTAAAATACACTATCGCAGTACGGCTAAGAAAATTCATTCATTTTGAAGGATTAAAAATTAATTTAAATTGGCTAAAAAAAATTTGTAATGTCATATTTTTTTTATTTTTTTAAAATAAATATGGAAGCTTAATAAATAAGCTTTAATTTAAATATTTTAAAAAATTTTTCCGATCAAAATTTTAATAAAACTCTACTGTTGCAGTCAAAAAAATTTTACTACTGATAAAAAAATTAATTTGTATAAAAAAAAATAATTATTAAAGAGTTTAAAAATTTTTTAGTCAAGCAAAAATTTTTTTAAATTAAAAAATAGGTTTTTACATTTAAATTACTTGATTAAAAATTATAAAATTCTTCAAAATAATTTTTTTGGTCCAAAAATATATCTTTTTAATTTTTTTCCAGTGTAATTTTTAGGCTGCTTTTTTTTTATTTAACTAAACTAGACTTTCGGAGAGAGTAATCTTTGAATTTGAGATTTATCTAGATTGATAGATATAATAAATTGCAAATGACGTCTGGATATGAGAAACGACGTCGATGCACCAGCTCCTTATTATCCTGAGTATAATACGGGCTGTTAAATAAAAGTAAAAGCAGTTGAGCATAATAACATGGAGGAATAAAAGTCGACGTGAGTCACGGGACAAGACAAGCGTGTAATGCGTTGTATTAGCTTTTTTTCTGGCGATCGCCCCGGCCTACAATATTTATATGGCGTACAAAGAAACAGTTAACTGGACTTAACTGGATTTATCCAAGTTTCTATACAATATATAATATGAGAAATCCTTAGGGAGAAGGGAATTGTT
The DNA here is from genome assembly GCA_000956155.1 of Cotesia vestalis. Lineage (NCBI taxonomy): Eukaryota > Metazoa > Arthropoda > Insecta > Hymenoptera > Braconidae > Cotesia > Cotesia vestalis. Next base: position 50,701 of record JZSA01001365.1, read on the forward strand.
TTGCTGAAAGCACTTTGTCTAATTGTCGCCAATAAACGGCACGTGCTACTCCATTTGCCCTGCACAACAATTAAATTTAAAATTTCCAGTCACGAGTGTATGACGTACTTGCTCATTCATTTTTTATCCATTCTTTTTTTATTATTTTTCTGACTGATATTTTTTTTATTTGCATCTTTTCCTAGTAGTTCAAATTTTAGAAAAAATTTGATTATTTATTTTTGGATTTTTTTTTTTTTAATTAAAAATTATTTAAGTTAATTAATTTTGACACGAAAAAATTAAGTAATGGTTAAAAAATCCCCGAATAAATTACCTAAAAAAATATTTTGTAAAAGTTGGGATTTTCCTGGGCAGAAAATTACACAAGCAAAGTTAATAACCGGTTTTTAAGTTTAAAATATAAAATATCCAGATAAGAAACAAATTAATAAATAAAAGGATATGTAATATTAAATATTAAAAACAAGTTTATCGAAATATCCCTGAAAAATTACCAGTTGAGCAGCTATTTTGATGGGTAAATAATTGTCGCATAAAGTTGACACTTTAACGCTGTTGTCAGTCACTAAGATTGATTTAGTGTTCTTTTAATTAATTGTAAAATAAAGCTCACTTCTATACAGAAGATATGTCAGAATTTTTTTTACTTAAAAAATTTTTAAATCTGAATTTTTTATTAACATTTAAAAAACTTATTTAGAATTTTTAATTAATTTAAAAACTATTTATTAATTGATTAAAAAAATGAAAATTTAAGTAGTAAAGAAAATATCAGCTTCTGTAGAAAAAATCCTTGGGTAGGTGTATTGCGTGATACGCGGTGCTTTACGATTTGTTTGACCGTGACGATGCAAAAGGCTCATACCTTCGCAATCTGACACCGTGAGTGACAATCTTGAGTAATAAGAGCACGATAACGCAGCCGCGTACAAGACTGCTGGTATAAGCCATACGCAAAGAATATTTATTTGTATATTAATGTGTAGTGCAAATATTATTGCAACAATAATTACAACTATAATTGTAATTATGGCTCGGTATTAGTTTTTCAGCGCGATGACTAAAAATAATTGCCCGACTATTCTCGATTGTTACTTTTGTTTCTATCTAATATAACTCACGAGTCTTCAGTTGTCAATCGTCTTGGATTTTTGCCAGCGCCGGTCTTTTAATAAATAATCTGTTGAATAGAATTAATCGCCTTCACTTTGAGATGTATCGTTAAAATATATCAATAAAAAAATTTTCTTGGATACTTACATCATTTTTAAATTCACGATATCTTTTTAAAAAATTGATATATTGACTCGATTCTTTTTTTACAAGCTTCATACTTGATCCAAGAATAATTCTACCAAAAATCATAAATTAAATCCTCGCCGTTTTTTTATAATCGTGGAAATTCAGTTAAAACCGGGTTGATCAGCTGTTAAGCCGCGGCCATGTTAGTTCACTTTGTGACGTCTAGCGGCGCTGCTTTATTTAAATTAATCGGCCCGCGAAAAAAAATTTAAAGCTTTAAAAATGTTAAAAATTTTTTGAATTTATTGAACAGTAAAAAAATGTTACAATAATTAATTTAATTAAAAAAAGAAGAAAAGAAAAATTTAATTAAATGAAATGATTAATTTCCCTTGTTTACATTATCGATGCAGCAACTACAAATTGTTTGTCGTCACGAATAGACGCAACGTGAATGACCGTATCGCCCTCCGAACTCTTTTAATAGCCCACGAATGAACAGTAAACATAAACAAAATTTAATCTCTCATTAATTCACTTGATACTGCCCACATACCCGGCAATCGATACACCTATAAATATCTTCTTTATATCTTCCTTCTCTTCTGCACAATATAAGATTGCAGAGTTGTTATAAAGTTATAACTAAAACTCCCGTGGTTGATGGTAGATTGCAGAATAAAGTAAAAAAGTAAATCTAAAATTAACCGAAGTCTCTAGAAAAAAATAACAACGAGTATGTAATTAAGCCGACAATGACGTGAGGGCTTACAAGAATAATAATAAAAAAAAAAAAAACCTTGTCATTGTGATACATGGCATCAAGACAGGCTAGGTAATATATTGTATTGTTAAACTGACGTCGCGACCACATCAATTATCAAATGTAATACAAGTTAGATAATTTTCTCGTCATCGGAGTTACTTTCACTTTCTTTTATTCGAAAATCAAATTACAAATAAATATATTTGTACTAAAATTTTACTTCCTGAGGATTTAATAGGGGGTGAAAACTTTTTTTTTAACAATATAAAAATTTTTACAAGGGATTGATCGAATTTTTTGGATGAAAATTGATGCATTTTTTTGACAAAAAATTGTTTTTTAACTTTAAAGCCAAATTTTGGGCAAAGTAAGAGAGATAGAAAAAAATTGACGGATCTATTTCGTAGAGAATTAAATTTTCTACAAAAAAGGAATCTTGTAATTTTTTTGTATCTCCAATATTAAGCCCACAAATCCCTTAAAAAAAATCAAAAAACCCACTTGGTATCTCAAGGCCCAAAACTCGAAGGGTCAACGCTCAAAACAGTAATTAAATCCCGACCTTGAGCAGTTGAGTGTACAAGGAAATGAATAAGCGACTCTTAAGATACACAAGTATAGAGAAATGAGAAAACCTTCTCTCAGAAACCGGAACCACAAGGTCCTTACCCGGTTGACCCTGGGTGCGAGGGTTACTCTGCTCTCGGTACAGGTGATAGTACTCACCACTTACCAGTCAGTACTGCCTTTGTACACGTTAATTACAACGAGAGCAAGAGAGACCGGGTTTAGTTGACCGGACACCGGAGATCGGAGTTTCAGTTTGCAATTGGCCAGCATCCAGCTCAGGAGTGCGGCAGAATTGCTCTCGATTTGAGTTTAAATTACTTGAATTTACAAAATTAAATCATTATTTATTAATTATTTGTTTGCATTAAACAAACAGTGATTCAGTTTATTAAAAGTGTTCGATAAGGAGTCGTCTAGACTCTTCCGTCATCGACTGCACATATTTCTCTGGTTCCAGTTTCTCCTACTCTTAAAGTCAATTTTTTTTTTTGAGTAAAAAAAAAATTTTTTTTCAATAAAATAAATATTATTTTGTGGATATTACCGATTATTTAAAAATAATAATAATAATAAATTTAAAAAATTAATAATAATAATAGTAATAATAATAATCGGTATTGCCATTTTGAAGAAGAATAAGAAGAAATAATAATAGGGGATATATTATAAATCTAATAAGAGAAAAGTCGCGGTTTTTTTCAATAAAAATAACCGCGTAACTTATCATCAGAGATTCTTCTCATCATAATTTACCATTTACCTGGATAATATATATTTATATATATATATATATATACGCAATTAAATTGCAAGTAGTGTTGTTGTATTGTGGAGTAGACGGAGAGTAAGCGACACGAGTCAATACTAATATAATACCGTACATTCGTTACTTATATTACTACCAATCGCGGTACTCGCGGGTTTAAAACTCTAGTGTACCAGCAACACACATTACCACAAACCACGACACTACCGATCCGAAGAACTAAACGGTCTACACTCGTGTCAGTTGTCTCCGAACCCTCGAGTTGTTCGGACGTTTAAAACGCATTTTTTACACCGCAATAACAATAATAAAATTGATATTAATATTAATATTATTAATATAAACGAACACTTATCTAAAAAACAAATTGAAGAAACAGAGATAACGTGAAATAAATTGTTATCGGTAAATTATTTTTAACTGGTATTTAAATCCAAATATTTTTTTTATTTATTTATTATTATTTTTTGTTTTATTGCTCTGAGTCATTAGCAATCAAACCGTGCGCGAGGTGATTTTTTTTTTCAGTTCTCATTTTTTCAACCAGTTCCAGTGCTTTTCAAAATCCGTAACAACGTAAGTTTTTTTTTTTTTTTAAAGTAAATCTAAAATTAACCGAAGTCTCTAGAAAAAAATAACAACGAGTATGTAATTAAGCCGACAATGACGTGAGGGCTTACAAGAATAATAATAAAAAAAAAAAAAACCTTGTCATTGTGATACATGGCATCAAGACAGGCTAGGTAATATATTGTATTGTTAAACTGACGTCGCGACCACATCAATTATCAAATGTAATACAAGTTAGATAATTTTCTCGTCATCGGAGTTACTTTCACTTTCTTTTATTCGAAAATCAAATTACAAATAAATATATTTGTACTAAAATTTTACTTCCTGAGGATTTAATAGGGGGTGAAAACTTTTTTTTTAACAATATAAAAATTTTTACAAGGGATTGATCGAATTTTTTGGATGAAAATTGATGCATTTTTTTGACAAAAAATTGTTTTTTAACTTTAAAGCCAAATTTTGGGCAAAGTAAGAGAGATAGAAAAAAATTGACGGATCTATTTCGTAGAGAATTAAATTTTCTACAAAAAAGGAATCTTGTAATTTTTTTGTATCTCCAATATTAAGCCCACAAATCCCTTAAAAAAAATCAAAAAACCCACTTGGTATCTCAAGGCCCAAAACTCGAAGGGTCAACGCTCAAAACAGTAATTAAATCCCGACCTTGAGCAGTTGAGTGTACAAGGAAATGAATAAGCGACTCTTAAGATACACAAGTATAGAGAAATGAGAAAACCTTCTCTCAGAAACCGGAACCACAAGGTCCTTACCCGGTTGACCCTGGGTGCGAGGGTTACTCTGCTCTCGGTACAGGTGATAGTACTCACCACTTACCAGTCAGTACTGCCTTTGTACACGTTAATTACAACGAGAGCAAGAGAGACCGGGTTTAGTTGACCGGACACCGGAGATCGGAGTTTCAGTTTGCAATTGGCCAGCATCCAGCTCAGGAGTGCGGCAGAATTGCTCTCGATTTGAGTTTAAATTACTTGAATTTACAAAATTAAATCATTATTTATTAATTATTTGTTTGCATTAAACAAACAGTGATTCAGTTTATTAAAAGTGTTCGATAAGGAGTCGTCTAGACTCTTCCGTCATCGACTGCACATATTTCTCTGGTTCCAGTTTCTCCTACTCTTAAAGTCAATTTTTTTTTTTGAGTAAAAAAAAAATTTTTTTTCAATAAAATAAATATTATTTTGTGGATATTACCGATTATTTAAAAATAATAATAATAATAAATTTAAAAAATTAATAATAATAATAGTAATAATAATAATCGGTATTGCCATTTTGAAGAAGAATAAGAAGAAATAATAATAGGGGATATATTATAAATCTAATAAGAGAAAAGTCGCGGTTTTTTTCAATAAAAATAACCGCGTAACTTATCATCAGAGATTCTTCTCATCATAATTTACCATTTACCTGGATAATATATATTTATATATATATATATATATACGCAATTAAATTGCAAGTAGTGTTGTTGTATTGTGGAGTAGACGGAGAGTAAGCGACACGAGTCAATACTAATATAATACCGTACATTCGTTACTTATATTACTACCAATCGCGGTACTCGCGGGTTTAAAACTCTAGTGTACCAGCAACACACATTACCACAAACCACGACACTACCGATCCGAAGAACTAAACGGTCTACACTCGTGTCAGTTGTCTCCGAACCCTCGAGTTGTTCGGACGTTTAAAACGCATTTTTTACACCGCAATAACAATAATAAAATTGATATTAATATTAATATTATTAATATAAACGAACACTTATCTAAAAAACAAATTGAAGAAACAGAGATAACGTGAAATAAATTGTTATCGGTAAATTATTTTTAACTGGTATTTAAATCCAAATATTTTTTTTATTTATTTATTATTATTTTTTGTTTTATTGCTCTGAGTCATTAGCAATCAAACCGTGCGCGAGGTGATTTTTTTTTTCAGTTCTCATTTTTTCAACCAGTTCCAGTGCTTTTCAAAATCCGTAACAACGTAAGTTTTTTTTTTTTTTTATTGTTATTTTTATACTTATTTTTGTTTAATTTTTGGAGTTTTTTTATCTTTGATCATTCAGGAGTGAAAATTGGGCTGATTAATTTAAAAAAAACTCCTTGGAGTGATAAATATAAGTAAAAATTTGAGATAGTGGTTAAAAAAATTAGAAAAATGAACAAGTTTAAAATTTAACAATTTTACTTTGGAAAAAAATTGTTTCTTTGGTTCAAAATAAATTGTAAAATATTTTTTTCCAAAAAATTATTCATTAAAATTTTGAATTTACTCCAAAAAAATTCAAAATTTAATTAATAAACTAATTTTCACAAAAAATTTAAATTAACTCCAAAAAAAAAATTTTTTTCACCGAAAATTTGAGCAATAAAAAATCAATTTTTATCGAAAAATAAAAATCTGATTAAAGCCGAAGAGTAAGTTTCCGGATTCTTAAATATAAATGCAGAGATTGCTTTCACTCGGATGTCTTGCTATCGATACATAAGTGTGAATTTGCGAAATAACAGGCTGGCGACTTTCTCGGTAATTAAAAACGGCGAGTTTGAGGAGGATAGGTGTCTGGAAGAGGTAAAAAGAAAACAAAGAGATAAATAAATGATTGACATCGGCGCCAATGACGATCGCGAGTCGTTAAGGATTCTTAAGGTGATAATGAGCCGAGCGAGAAGGATACGATACCTGGCAAGGCAAGGGTAGATTGTTGGAGCGTGACGAGCAAGAAGCGCAAGTAGTTCAGGCTATACTTAGACTTAAATAACTAGGTACGCCTGTTATATAGTGCTGGCTCCTTTTTTATTTTTTTTTTGTACATATCAGTTAGGCGTAATCTCGCTCCACTGGAGGAAATGTGTTAATGCTGAACGGTTGCACTATTAAGTATTTTTATCTGTCCGTTTAAAAGTGCTGTAAAAAGCCAGGAGTTTTATTTATATTAATATAAGATCGCCGAGAAACATTAAGGTGGCACGCGGGAATTCGAAACCGCGTGTTAACGTTCTTTGACACACTTCCCACTTGGAATGCCGCGATCATTGCCACCTATCTGGCTATTATTTATCTTTTTTTTTTTTTAGTTTGTATTTAAGAGTTTTTGCGCTCTTTTTTGGTGGAAAATTTTTGTTTTATTTTTAAAATTATTTTTTTTTAGAAAATTATTACAAAATTTGCTATTGAAAAAATTTGATCAAGAATAAAATTTTGTACTTTCTTAAATATTGACATTTTTGAAGATAAAAGTTCATCCTGATATTACACTCATCAAGAGCTTTCATTTGAGTACCCACATGCATTTTTGATATATTTTTCATATATTCATATATATAAATATATAAAATATATGAAAAATTGATGTAGGTACTCAAATGAAAGGTCTTGATGAGTGTAATATCGGGATGAACTTAAATCTTTAAAAATTTCAATATTTTACAAGATGCAAGGTCATTTCTTAATTATGTAGCTAGAGATAAAATTAATTTTTTCAAAGAAAAATTTTAGTAAAAAAAAAATTAAAAATGAGGAAAAAAGAAGAAAAACCTTTAAAAAAGAAATAAATTAATAAAATAATATAATTAAATCAGTAGAAAAAAAAAACTAGTGAAACGTGGCGACCGCCGCGACGGTACGGCGTCGATCCGACGTTTAGTTGTGTAGCTCAGGTTCGCTTCCACGATCCTTTCGAGACTTTCTAAAGCTAGAGAGACTGATATATACAGCAAAGATATATCCACAATGTATATATAAAATGTAAATGTACATATACATCAGTAACATATAATATGCGTATTCTCGTGCCATAAGTATGTGCATGTACTTCGCGTAACCGAGGCGTTTAACAAATACGAATGACTCGCGGTACAAGTTGACCAAGCCAGCTCCTGAATATTAAACATTAAAGCTTAATACTGAGCTCGAGTCTAACCACCAGCCATTTACTTACTAACTAACTACTTCAGGATAAGGCAACTGATAAGAATAAGAATAAGAATACCACTGCGAAAGAATTATTCCAGAAAGTGGCATTCGATTTCTACCGATGATTAAATGAAAATAAAAATAAAGTGCTGGTTAGGAGAACCGACGAATCACTAGAATAACAACAGATTGTTTTTTTTCAAATTAATTTTTATTCATTTATTTATTTTTTTGCGGTTAATTGAGCTCGTTATTTTTCTACTCCATCGAGAAACTAACCAGCTAGAAATAAACACAATGCGCTTACAATACGTCACGGTACCAGTCGTAAGGCATTTCAATCAAATTATCGGATTTAATAATTATTTTATTATTATGAATAAATAAAAACTAATTTATTTGTCCAAGTTTTGAATTTTTAAACTCCAATTTTAAATTCTGGGTTAAATATTGAAAATATTAAAAAATTATTAAATTTAATTTCCTTAAAAAATGTTTAACAATTTTTCCCTTTATCGCTCCGTTTCTCAAAAATTTGAATTTGAACTCCAAAAATCAAGCTAAAAAAATTTTTTAAATTATTATTTTGATTGTAATTATTAATAAACAATAGAAGTAATAACTGAGATTATTGCTCCGTAATAAGTAATTAGAATCGGGGTTGACTCACTTTTAGTCGACTGTCACTTTGTACCTGAACATTTGTCTTTACACGGCGGCTGTTTTATTTCTTCGCTCGGTGTTGAGCTTATTTGATAATATTTGTTTAAACATTTATTAACATGTGTAATAGCAATCATAATAAATAATATACAATACGTATATGAATTTGTATGTGTAAATTTAAGAGAATTTGTTGACGTGGCAAAATGTATGGAGTGAAAGAGTTAGTAATACAGAAGTAATATAACAGTCATGTACGCACGTACACGTGTACAAAGAGTGCGAGTAGCATAATTTAAAATCTAAATGTTCAGGTTATGATTTTTATTTTTTATTTCTCTTTTACTGGTCAATTAATTTTACGACAAAAATTTAGAATTTTTCTGTAAAAAAGGCAAAAATTTTTTTTGTTTTAAAATTAAAAAAAACAATTTGAATTTTTCTCAAAGTTGTTTGTGTAAATTAATTAAATAATTAGTAATTATTTTTATTTATAAATAATTATTTATGGACTCAAGGCAATTGATACGAATATTTATCCTGTGACCTTTGAATATGGTGATTATTTGCATAAGAATGCAATGAGCAATGACACTATTACCGCTATATAATTTTAATTAAAGCGTACGGGTGATTAAGACCGATGTTACAAAAAAATATAGTTGGTTATTTAAACAGTTTTTTCTACAGAATTTAATATTACAAGTAATTAGATTTGCGGTTACTTGCAGATTTTTCAACAGAAGAAATATCAACGAATTTTGATAGATAATTTATAAGCCAGATCTAGTATTACGGTTGTGATAAATCATTATTATTTATACTCGCTTAGAATCAGTGGAATTTAATAAAAGTCGCTGTTAAATTCAACCTCATTAAATAATGTGAAACGCATTAATAATAAATACAGAGCGATATCTCAAACGCAATCCACAAACTTGCAGCAACTTTAAATAAATTTTCATTCCCGTTTATTAATATTAATAAAATAAATTCAATTAACAAACTAACTCGTACACTTTAATCAGATTTATTTTGCCGCTTAATAGACATTGATTTATTAAATAGGATCCATTACAATCTGTGTAAATTAACCGAGTGTCAAAAGCCTAAATCAACCGTCTGAAATCCTCTTTCTTTATAATTTTTAATCTTTACATTCACCTTTTCAAATAATCATCTAAATTTTATCTTTATTTCTTTTAGTTTCATTTCTTACGTTTAATTTATTAACACTAAAATACTTTTTAAACTTTTCCTCCTCTATTACACCTAAAAATTCAATGCCCTTTACAATTGAGTCCAAACCCGATATACTTATCTTTATTTCCAACGATATATGCACACATTAATAACCGGCACACGTCAATATTTTTTTTTTTTGCAGCCTTTTGTGATAAATTGTAAAAAATAATTTTAAATAATTCACACGACTATTTTTTTAAATTTAAATATCCAAATTATTAAATTGATTTTTTTAAACCAAAAATTACTCACACAAAAAATGGATTAATCCGAAAATTTCCTTCTTGATCTTTACTTTTTTTTTTTAAATACTTATTTTTATTTTTTTTTTTCTATTGTTAGTATAATTTCCTTTCTTTTGTTATTATTACACTCGATTAAAAAATACATAAATAGTAATCAATAATTACTGACTATTGATTAGAATATTCTTATAAAAAAAAATGATTAGCGATTGCAAACTAATTTATTTAATTATTATTCCTGTTAAATATGAATGACTTTGTTTTAAAAATAATTATAATTATTATTATTCTATTTAATTTTATTTATTAAAATAGTAGCCTAATCTTGACCTTGAAACAAAAATAACAATAAAATATGCGCATGCATTAATTTTATTAACACAACTGAAAACTGTTCTTCGGAATGTAAACAAATTTAAAAAGTGTTTAATCACACCGGCGATTAGTGAAAGTATTTTTATTTGATAACACAAGAATTGCTCATACTTATCATGAGGTGTCATTGTTATTAATTCTTAATTCCCGATGATTATTATTATTATTATTAAATTTTTAGACACGCCTTAATTAATTCTATTTTAACACAAAAGAATTATTAATATAACTATAAAAAAAAAAAATAATTTATTGAATTATTAATTATTCATAAAAATAATAGTGAGTACTTGAAAATTGAATAATAATCAGCAATTAAATGTTCGCGATAAGTTCAAGGTTACTTTCTGTATACATTTTCCTGCATGAGTAAAAAGTAAAACATCAATTTTCTTTTCAACTGATAGCGATTTCAATTATTTTTTAATTGGCAAAAATTAAAAGTGAATACATGATAAAATATTGTTACACTATAAGGCAGTCAATATTTATATGAAAAAAAAAAGACAATATTTTTTTCAGCTAAAGAAAAAAACTATTGTCGTCTGCTATTTAATTTTATTTATAGAAAAAATAAATATTTTATGACTGCAGAGTCACCGACGTTATTTTTTTTTTCAGAACAGGATTACTCAATTCGAAAGTAATTAATGCTCTTCATCTGCCAGGTGAAGGACGCATTAATGCGTAAATTCCACGAAGGATGCGCGAAATCCTTGGTGGTTATTTCCCTTGAAAATATCAAAAATAATTTTTGTTCGCGGTTATTATTAATTGTAATTATAATTATTAATTTCAATTGAGTATTATATTCAAATAAAAATGGTTAAAATTTATTTTAATTATTTAAAAGTGGACTTTGTGAGTCGGGAGTAATTAAATGTTAAAGAGATGATGATTAATATGTTTACTATATTTATTATATTATTATTTTCCAAAGACACGTAGGGACATCAGACAAACGTGAAAGCAATTTTAATTATATTACATCACAAGTCGTTAACCCAGTGTGTCTAGATAAATATAAATATAAATATAAATGTAAACATAAATATCAATATTAATATATTTACGGTAATATTATTTTTTAATAACTTTTTTAAACTATTATTGGCTTTCGTAACTATTTTTTCTTGCTTAAATTATTATACAATGTGCTATAATAAATTATTTAAAGTTAATTTATATAAGTGGAACGATTTTATTAATTCATTTTATTAATCATTCAATGGTATTCATATTTAATAGGAATAATAATTAAATAAATTAGTTTGTAATCGCTAATCATTTTTTTTATAAGAATATTCTAATCAATAGTCAGTAATTATTGATTACTATTTATGTATTTTTTAATCGAGTGTAATAATAACAAAAAAAAAAGAAAATTATACTAACAATAGAAAAAAAAAAATAAAAATAAGAATTTAAAAAAAAAAGTGCCGGTTATTAATGTGTGCATATATCGTTGGAAATAAAGATAAGTATATCGGGTTTGGACTCAATTGTAAAGGGCATTGAATTTTTAGGTGTAATAGAGGAGGAAAAGTTTAAAAAGTATTTTAGTGTTAATAAATTAAACGTAAGAAATGAAACTAAAAGAAATAAAGATAAAATTTAGATGATTATTTGAAAAGGTGAATGTAAAGATTAAAAATTATAAAGAAAGAGGATTTCAGACGGTTGATTTAGGCTTTTGACACTCGGTTAATTTACACAGATTGTAATGGATCCTATTTAATAAATCAATGTCTATTAAGCGGCAAAATAAATCTGATTAAAGTGTACGAGTTAGTTTGTTAATTGAATTTATTTTATTAATGTTAATAAACGGGAATGAAAATTTATTTAAAGTTGCTGCAAGTTTGTGGATTGCGTTTGAGATATCGCTCTGTATTTATTATTAATGCGTTTCACATTATTTAATGAGGTTGAATTTAACAGCGACTTTTATTAAATTCCACTGATTCTAAGCGAGTATAAATAATAATGATTTATCACAACCGTAATACTAGATCTGGCTTATAAATTATCTATCAAAATTCGTTGATATTTCTTCTGTTGAAAAATCTGCAAGTAACCGAAAATCTAATTGCTTGTAATATTAAATCGTGAATTCTAAGAATTGAAATATTTTTCCAAATTATCTCAATCAGTTGATATTAATTATTTAAAGTGATCTAACAGAGAAAATTTCCATGACATATTGCGTACTGTTAATCAATAGTAAACCATATAACCGCTATCGCTTAATAAATACCAACAGTATTCAACTTTTAAACTTGTTATTGATATTTATAATGCATACAACACGTTCGTACATTCACAATACACCGATCATACTCACACTGCTCCTTACGCAATCATTTGTACGCTTACGCCAAATACTAAAGTGAATGCGTCGAAAACGAGCTCACCGTTTAATATTTATTGCCTTTTTTTTTATTTTTTTCTTTAATTACTAAGTTATCCTTCTTTAATATAATTTACAATACATATTTCCATCTTTTCCTTCATATTTTTCACTTCCTTCTTTTTGTCCTTCATTATTATTTTAGTCACGGTAAATAGTCCTTCATAAAAGTCATTTATTTTAAAAATATACATTTAAAAAAATTAATTAATATTTTTTAAATGTAAATTTTTATTTATAAGGGCTTGAAATAATTTTATAAAATATTTTAAAAAATAACTTTGAATCCCGGAAAAACAAAAAGTATTTACTTTTAATTTTTTTATCAGCATCCACGTGCGTATTTTAGTTTTATGTAAATTCCTGTTTTGACGAGACGATAACTACCTAATAATATAATTAACAATAAAAAATAAACAATTTTATTTCTTTAACTGGTAGTACTTGAGATTATTGTCGGTAATAATGTTAATTACACAAATAATAAGATAATGATCTATTGAAAAAAGCGCTTATTAGTTTTAGCTGGCGGAAAATTTCGAGCTGGTTAAAAGTAACAATTAATATTTTTATTTTATTGTTATTTCGTCGCCTTGAGTTCCTAGAATCTAACTAGACCCGACAATCTATTAACTATTATGCTACTAAACATTATTTAACGTAATACGCCCTCGAATAGAGTGATTAAAATAATTATTCCATTTTTTCACTTAAACTCATAAATAATAGAACCAATAATATAACAACAGTTTATTTTTTTTTTGAATTCTAATGACTTATTAACGAAAAAAAAAAAAAAAAAATTTT